>CM073731.1:29835112-30087434 GCA_037113605.1 Calophaca sinica | reverse complement strand
AGGAATGAAGAAGCGAGTGGCGTCACGTAACCGTGTTTGGCGATGTCGGCGAAGGTGGAGCACCGGCGACTGCGGGAATGCTATAATAATCGCCGACGCCGGGCCGGAAATGGGACAAGTATTTCCATGGATTTCGTTGTAGGTTTGGGCCGAAGACGCAGAAGAAGAATGATTCGACGGTGATCGTCGACCGATTGACACAACCGCCATTTCTTACCTGTTGAGGTCGACATATACAACGTGGAAAAAGTCGACCGAGATCTACATCGGGCGTGAGATAGTACGATTTCATGGAATACCCTCTTCGATCGCGGTTTTGACCGAGATCCGGTTCACGCCTCATTTTTGGAGGGAATTGCAAGGAGCGATGGGAACCGAAGCTCGTGCTTATTTCAGCATATATCATCCGCTGCATCGGGACGGTCGACGGCCAGATCGAGAGAACGCATCCAATCGCTTGAAGATTTGTCATGCAGCCTTGTGCACGCTAGATCACCGAGGAAGTTGGGACGACGTCCTACCATCGGTGAGTTCACCTACAATACCGCTCTTCCATGCGAGTATTGGAATGGCACCTTTTGAAGCGCTGTATGGACGTGAATGTCGACGCCTCTTTGTTGGTACCAGGACGGCGAACGAACCGTCAGAGGACCGTGATATGATCCGCCAGACTACCGAAGATCCGCTTGATCGTGAGATCGGATGCGAACATCTCAAAGTCGATGTAAGAGTTATGCGCACTAACGACGTCGACCACTCGAGTTCGAGGAAGGAGAACATGTATTTCTTAGAGTCACCCCCACCACTTGGAGTTGGTCGAGCGATCAAATCCAAGAAACTTACCCTAAATTCATTGGACCTTACCAGATTCTTCGTCAGACGTCCAGCGGGCATATCAGATTGCCTTGCCACCATTCTCGTCTAACATCCACGACGCCTTCCACGTCCCACAATTGCGGAAGTATGTTTCCGACCCTCTCATGTCATCGAACCGATGTGATTCAACTGAAGGACGACTTATCTTTCAAGCATTACTAAAGAAAGGATCGTTGATCTGAAAGCCAAACAAAGCCATGAACAAAGAGATTCAACTTGTCAAAGCAAAGTGGATCGAACAGACGGAGATGCGACTGGGAATGGAGGAGAAGATGAAGATTCAAGATCTGAACTTTTCCGAGGTAAGAATCTTATTTGGTACCTCGAGGACGGAATTTTTAGAGGGAGATTGAACACCTGAGGACTAGATCGACATCGTATTAGGGGATCGACGTATCGAGACCCTCGACTCAAGACCTTGTGTCGAGATCCCGTGACTAGATCGCTTGCCGCAGATCATTTGTCGGTGATGAGACCACGCGGCACTAGCCGAAATGAGGGAGGTCGCTATGGTCGAGTTGATGAAGTCGCTGCATCGAGCTGGACGCAGACGCATGTCGAAATGTAGGAGTGTCGCGTTCACTAACTCGTGTTAGAACCTTCAGACGCTTGCACGAGCACCACTAGTCGACATCGTGTCGCAGATGACACTCGTATTCTTTCAACGTTATTCAAATTATTATTATATTGTTTGTAATAATTACATTGCTCCGGCCGACCGCCTTCGCCGCAAGGTTCGTAGCCGGCTGGACCGGCGCAGTGTAAGGTAATTATGAGAGGAACGATTAAACGGGTAGATGATTGATGGGATTGGCATCTTATAGCTGGAGTTACGATTATGCCTCTTCCAAACAGTATTCACGACTCCGCTTTCCTCAAACACTCATTCTTTCTCTTTTCTTCTTTCTTCTTCCTTCCTTCTACTCGAAGCTCGTTGTTTTCTTCAAAAACTTCCATCGACTTTAAACCATGAGTTCCATCGAGACTTCCGCACAAGCTTTCTTCATCAACCTTGTTCATCATCATCTTCGACATATCTCGCCCGCTTCGATCACCACTGAGGTATGAAGAACATATTTTTCTTTTTCTCTCGTACTCTTGTTTAGCGCTATTTCTTCTTCCATTTTTAGCCGCTTTTATGCTTCAAAATCATGTCAAACCGATGGGTTTTCTTCTTCACAATATTACCTATCTTTCTAACCGATTAATTGGGCTTAGAAACAAATTTTCTTCCTCTCGCTTTTTCGAATCTAATCAAAGCGCCGTAAACCCCCATTTTTGGTTCAAGCTTCAATTTCTTGTTTTTCATTCGTTTCAAGCTTACGGTTATTGTTGTTGTCGATCTATCTCGTTGAAGCATCAGATAACCTTTTTCATGAACTTTGATCGAAATACCCAACTTTGTGTTAGAGGAAAAATATATTCATTTTTGAAAGTATTATATTTTCCGGGTCAGGGTTAAGTTTGGGATGAGAGCTAGATGTATTAGGAACCCATGGATCGATCTGAGTTATGTTTGTTTTAGGAAGTCTCGATTCCCGAGATCGAGTGATTTCCGAATCGGGCGGTAATGGAAAGCTAATCCAAGGACGCTAGTTGTTATAATCCGTGGAGATCGAGGATCAGACGCGTGTCGAGGTCGAATCGAGAAGTGCGTACGTGTCGCAGGTCGATTGAGGACTGGTGACGCGGTCAAGTCGTTATCGAGCTCTTTGAAGACACCGTGGTCGAGGTCGCTTGTTTCCGGCAAGATTAACTTGGAGTTCGGTAAGAGCGCTTCACATTAATACTTTTCGTAGTATGCTAGCGTAAGGGCATTTCATATTCTACGTGGTTATGTTATTGTGTATGGATTTCTTGATCCGTGGTCGAGCATGAAAATGTTGTGGATATGATTGAGTTTTTGCATGTATTTAATACGTGATTGAATATATGTCGTGGAATTGTGTATTGCATGTTGAATTGGCGCTTCTTCATGTCGAGCTTGCTTCTTTGTATTTGGACATGCGGTTGAATATATTGTGTTTAACTCTTTGAATATCGTGACGCGCTTAATTGTTCATCGAGTGAGCGAGCCAGGTGAGTCGATGAAGTTTTTGAGCCGCGGACCGGATAATCGAGGGTGCTAGGTCCCCTTTTGTTTACTGGAGATTGACTAGACGCCGCCACGCCATGGGACTCCGAGTCGATCGCCTTAGGGAGAGCGAGGATCCCAAGGTCTACTGGACTTTTCCGACATACTGTGACGGCGGTGCATTCCGGGAAATTATCGAGTCGAGAGAAAATGGATTTGGCGAGTTGTGTCGAGTTTAGAGTGAGATGGTCGAGTCACGCCGGTGAATGTTATACTTTGCTGCTTGCTTATATCTTTTATGTCGAGCTTATCTTGAATCATCGCAGAAGTCGACCTTTTCCCTGGTGCCTTCAATCCACGCACTGCTACCCAAGCGATGTCGAGGGCGCAGTGAACTCGATGCAAAGAGATGATGCCGAGGAGGAGCTTCGACGAGGACCCGAGTGACGCACTCTATCCGCCGTGGATTGATTATGTTGCCGATGTTGTTTTTTTTTATGGTCAGTACCTTTGTTTTTCTTTGGAGTAAAGTATGTCGTGACCAGCCAGGCAAGTGTTTTGTTGTTTCGGGGTAGACTGGTCTTATTTTTGAGCAGCCCCTCGTGGGAGTCTGCCACAAGTACTTCTGTGGTATGATTACTCTTTTGAAGTCGTCGTACCTTAGGTGTATTTTCTTTACACATTTGCTACTCTGTATTTTGTATACATTATTATTTCGAGTGATATATATATGTATGTTATGCATGTATGTTTTATTAGAATTTAAGTCTTATGTCTTAGTTGCACCATGTTTCGAAAAGCTGTAATTACTCTGATGTGCACGAGTTGGTTTTATAAAAAAAAATAAATAAATATATCGTATTTGTAAAAGGCACAAGAGTTTTGTTTTTAAAACACATCTCATATAGGTTTATGTTGAGCTCGGTAACTCGAGCTCGGTATATTGAGCTCGATAGCGGTCCGGAAACGGGTCGTTACAGATACTCCCTCGCAGACATCATCGGCCTCCTAGAAGGCATAGGAGGATCACGATGGCGAGCATCGCGATCCTCAATCGTCACAAAGCTATTCCGATACTCCCTTGCAAACATCATCGGCCTCCTGGAAGCCCTACCTCGACCACCGCTTTCATCTAAAGACATTGTCCTGCTTGTTGTCAACATTGGTCACTATGAGCATATAAACCTAAAATAATCGAATTACAACAAAACGAACAAAGGCATAGGTTTGCAGATTTAAGACTTTATTCCAATATTTTTTCAATATTTTTTTCAAATCATGATGCTAACCGAGCAAGATGCGCCAACTAGAATTGTTTTTTTTTCCCTTCTAATTAGCATGCTTAAGACAAACTTTTAACCTTGGACATAATATAAGTATCCTAAACTTTTAAAACAACTAACAATCCACAAAATCAACGTCAAACAACTAACAATCTACAAAATCAATAACAGCAGAACAACCATCAAACAACTAATAATCTCACGCAGTGCTACTCTTGCAAAGCTACTAAAACAAAAATCAAATACCAACAACAGGGAATACAAACAAACCTTAGTTCCCAAAATCACAGAACACAAAATTGGAGGTCAAGCCACAAAAGAATACCTGTGATGCACCAAAAACCTTCAAAATCACGTCAAAAACTTTCAATCGTTCCTGAAACATCGAAAAGGAACACAAAATCAATTTGTGTGAATACATGCCTTGACAGGATGATTTTGATGATTGACAAAAGAGAGTCTTGCAAATAGTCAACCGTGCAAAAAGTGGAAAAGAATACCAAGACGCGTATCAAGAATGATTGTTTCTCAAGTCTTTGGGTTCTGGGTATTTATTTATCTTTATTAAGACAATTTGTAAGTAGTAATAAAAAGCTCTCAATTAAAATTAAATCACACACGCACAAAATATTTTGACATGCATGTCGAGCTGAGGAGGAAGTCGCGTGTCGAGCTCTGAGGAAATCGGATGTCGAGCTGAGGAGGAAGTCGGATGTTGAGCTCTGTGGAAGTCGTATGTCGAGCTCTGAGGAAATCGGATGTCGAGCTGAGGAGGAAGTCGGATGTTGAGCCTCGAGGAAGTCGATGTCGAGCCGAGGAGGAAGCCGGATGTTGAGCTCGAGGAAGTCGATGTCGAGCTCGAGGAAATCGGATGTCGAGCCGAGGAGGAAGTCGGATGTTGAGCTCGAGGAAGTCGATGTCGAATCGAGGAGGAGGTCTCGTGGTCGAGCCGATGAGGTCGCGCGTCGAGCTAAAGAACCGAAATGATGAGGAGGTCGTATGACGAGCCGTGGTTCCGGAGGTCGTGGTGCCGGAGGTCTTTGCAGAGCCGCTCGTGAGGTCGATGCCGAAAGCCGTGTCGAGGTCGCCTGGTCACGAGCCGTGGCGCAGGTCGCTGCCGAAGTGTCTTCGTGAGGTCGTATCTTGGCCGAGCCGCCTCAGTGTTTTCAATTTCTTTATTTCAAACGCATAGCAGGATGATTTTCCCCGCAACGACAAATCCTTTTAATAATCAGCATAGCAGGCAAATCTTCAACCCGCAAATCCTCAACCCGGACATTTTTTTTTAAGTGCGTGAGACGCCTCTCTATTGCTCTATAAATAAACAACGCCAGGCTCTTTTTACAACACGACAATACAACAACGCAGCGCTTAATTTTTGTGCCAAAACTACATCAAATATTTTTCATCACTCACACTTATTTGAGCACAATTTTCTCGGTAGTCTTTTTATTCTACATAATTTGAGTTGTATTATTTGAGCTTCAATTTGTTATATCTGCACTTATTGAGTGTATCTTTCTCGCCTCATTTTATTTGTGAAAATCATTTA
Organism: Calophaca sinica; assembly: GCA_037113605.1. NCBI lineage: Eukaryota > Viridiplantae > Streptophyta > Magnoliopsida > Fabales > Fabaceae > Calophaca > Calophaca sinica. The sequence goes on along the minus strand of CM073731.1, from coordinate 30,081,649 downwards.
TTTTTGGGTAGAATCCCAAGGTGTTCATAGAGGTGATATCTCTTGAACGTATTGCTCTAGTATAGAGTTGTAAAGGTTTCTAGTGAACCTCATTTAAAAGCTAGTGATTTAGTGAAAATCCCATAGTGGTTTGCTTTGGGGGACGGGGCGTAGGCCACGAGGGGTGTTAAGTGGCCAGAACCTGGATAATTTGTTGTGTGCTTTTTACTCCTTATCTCTCTACTTTTCACCAATTAAATTTCAGACTTTATTTTATTGTTATTTATATCTTACTATTTACTTTATTTTTAACTCGCTTGCAATTTATTCTTCAAGTGATTTATCTATTTCACATTAATATTTCCGCAACTCATAATTAGCACTTATTTCTCCAAAAGTTTTGAAAGCACCGCTCACACACACAATTCACCCCCTCTTGTGTTTGGAGTCACTTGTCAACAATTTGGGATTAGGAAGAAAACACGAACAAAGAAGGACGAATAGAGACAAGAGAATAGACGGTGGTGGCAGGTGACTACAGACCGCGGTCTTGTGGAGGTGGCCGAAGGTCTTGTGGAGGTGGTGGCGGCGGACGCGTGGTCTTTGTGGAGGTGGCGGCGGCGAGATGGTGTTCTGTGGAGGTGGCGGCGGATGAGAGAGAGATGAGAGACAGAGAGAGAGATGAACCACGGTGGTGGTGGTGGTGGCGCAGAGAAACGCGGTGGTGGTGGCGACTAAGACGTGGTGGTGTGCGCGCCGGTGGTGGTGGTGGTGGTGAGAACAAAGTGAGAACAAAGCGATGCAGAGAGAATAGAGTGGTGGTGGTGGTGGCGGCCTGGTGGTGGTGTGGGCGTGATGGTGGTGGCGGCGTAGTGGTGGGGGCGGAGGAAGAGAGGAAGTGAAAGAGAAGAGGATGAAGATGGAGGAGAGAATAGTGGACAGCAGAGAGAATAGAGAGAATAGAGTGGTGGTGGTGGTGGCGGCGTGGTGGTGGTGCGGGCGTGGTGGCGGCGGCGGCGTGGTGGTGGGGCGGAGGAAGAGAGGGAAGTGAAAGAGAAGAAGAGGGATGAAGATGGAGGAGAAAGGGAAGGCCTGGCTTCGATTATTATCGCCAAGATACCGACGGCCTTTTACCGACGGCCTAGACCGTCGGTAAACTGTTCGGCATTACCGACAGGTTTTTTAACTTACCGACGGTATAAGGCCGTCGGTATTTGAAAAATAGGCGCGTAAATGAAATATCTTCGGCATTACCGACGGGCATTGACCGTCGGTATATTTACCGACGGACTTGTTGTTTTACTGACGGGTTGGCCGTCAGAAAATCTAACGTTTAACCGACGGTCCCTGACCGTCGGTATATGCCCGTCGGTAAATCCGAATTTTCTTGTAGTGTGATCTCTCCTGGGTGAGCCACTGCGAGAGAGAAAACGAGTGATTAGGGAACAAGGGTTTGAAAGCAAAGAAGTGACGATCCAGAAGCAACATGACAAGCCCAGCAGACCTTGATGTCTCCTGGGTGAGCCGCTGCGAGAGAGAGAGAGAGCTTGGGGATTTGGGGATGGAGCCGCCGCAATAGAGGTGTAGCGGACCTTGATGTCTCCTGGGTGAGCCGCCGCGAGAGATAACTATAGAATTAGGGGATGAAGCGGTGCGAGAGATGGAGCACCAAGTGGGAAAAAAATGGGTTTGAAGAGAGGAGAGGCACCGCGTGTGTAGCGACCGAAAAATCCGGAGGGATTTATTCGTGTTTAATGGAGCCGCCACCAATAATTTATTTTCGAAGGAAAAATATTGGAAAAAACCTTTTTTGAAGAAAAATGGTACTTGAGACCAGATTTGGGTTCGGGAGTCAATTATGCGTAGGGAAGGTATTAGCACCCCACAACATCCTTTCGAAAAAGGTTACCTCTAACTAATTGTGCAAAATTTATTAACTTCTAAAAAATATTTATTTCCCTTTATTAAAAAAAGACAAAGATTTACAATGATGAGATAAATAAAAAAAAGGCTTAATAAAAGTTGTTTATTTTTGCGCTTGACAGGAGTGGGCTCCTGCTCCTACGTATCTCCGGGTGCAGTGGAGAAATCAAAGACTACGTAGTTCTTGGGTAGAAAATGGTTGCGTGTTGGTTGATTTTAATTGTATATTTTTGATGGAAAAAAAATGTATGTTTTGTAGAGACCAAACAAGAAGCAATCAAGAGTGGCCCTCACTAATAATCTTTTTTGTTTATAAAATTAACGGTATCCGTAATGATCAAACGGGAAGCAATCTTGTTCTGAACAGAACTTCAGAGGATGACCGGAGGGAAGCGGTGCGGTTGTGCTCGCGACGGAGGACGACGGCGGGTTGGGTGGTGTACCTGCAAACACTCCGACGCCAAGTCGATGTGTGTCGAGGTGAGTAAGAGGTGGTAGAAAGATGATTACCTCGACCGCTCGACGCGGTCTTCTTTAAATATGAGTCGAGGGACTGCATCGCCGATGTGTAACCGTCCGTGAAACCCTAAGCCCGGCATTAAATCTCATTAATGCCGCAAAGTCAGCTGGTCGGCCACGTTGAGGGAAGGCGGAGAGGCACGCGGACGATGTGGCCTTGAGGGAAGCCGTTGGGCTGTAAATGTTGGATCCGGATTGGGCCTCGGCCCGTCGAAGCGATTGCTCCCCAAGTCGCTGGCTCGAATGTCGAGGTGGTGACTTCTTGTCGGTTCGTTGATGTCGACGCGTTCGACGCCCTTGCTCGTAAAGAAGCTGCAAGTGTCGCCATGTCGTGCTTGTTCATTAGTTCGTTCGGGACCTTCGTGTTCCACGTCTGGCCGAGGCAGTTCGACACGAGGCTTGATGTGCTTATGCAAGACACAAGGCTTTATCATGAGCTGCGTGTACGCAGCGGTCTCAAGACGAGGTCAATCTCTTCATCGTAGCTCGTGCGCGGTCTCAGACGAGGTCGATCTCTTCATCAGTGCTTGTGCCCAGCTAACGCGACAAGGCTTTATCACGATCTCGTGCGCGGTCTCGGCACGAGGTCGATTCAGCAGTGCTTGTGCCAGCGCACAAGGCTTTATCCCGAGCCTGCGGCGCTACGGCCTCGACGAGGTCGATCTCTTCATCGGTGCTTGTGCTAACGCCACAAGGCTTTTATCCCGAAGCTGCGCGCGGTCTCTGCGACGAGGTCGATTCATCGTGCTTGTGCGCTAACGCGACAAGGCTTTATCCCGAGCTCAGGCGCTGCGGTCACCGACGAGGTCGATCTCTTCATCAGGTGCTTGTGCTAACGCACAAGGCTTTTATCCCGAAGCCAGGCGCTACGGTCTCGACGAGGTCGATTCATCAGTGCTTGTGCTAACGCGACAAGGCTTTATCCCGAAGCCTCGTGCACGCGGTCTCGGCACGAGGTCGATTCATCATGTGCTTGTGCCAACGCACAAGGCTTTATCCCGAGCTCGTGCGCGCGGTCTCGGCACGAGGTCGATCATCAGGTGCTTGTGCCAACGCACAAGGCTTTATCCCGAGCTCGTGCGCGCGGTCTCGACACGAGTTCGATCATCAGGTGCTTGTGCCAACGCACAAGGCTTTATCCCGAGCTCGTGCACGCGGTCTCGGCACGAGGTCGATCTCTACATCAGATGCTTGTGCCAATGCACAAGGCTTTATCCCGAGCTCTGCGGCGCGCGGCCCTCAAGACGCAGGTCGATCTCAGGTGCTTGTGCCAACGCACAAGGCTTTTATCACGAGCTCGTGCGCGCGGTCTCGGCACGAGGTCGATCTCTACATCAGATGCTTGTGCCAATGCACAAGGCTTTGACAATAAATAAATGCTGGTTGTGTATTAATCCAATCATACTTCATTGCTTCACATTTATGTGTTTAGGATACATTTGTTTCAACTATAATATTTCTTCATCTTTCTGCTTTGCGTTCCAAGTTCTTGGAATTTCTTTGTCCTTGCAGATGTCTCGAGGGTGTAAGCGCCAGCACTGTCTTTGCGACATTCTGCGGGCCTTCCTAATTGGGTGCAAGTTTCCTTTGTGTGGCGTTCTTCAGGCCAACATCACTCGTCGAAGAACTAAGTCTCCAGGCATGAATTCCCTAGGTACAACACTTTGGTTGTATCCGTCACGATTTTCTGCTTTATCGCGACCTCGGCCGAGTCGCAAGCTCCCCGTGATTCGTCGAGGAGGTCAAGTTCTTCTCGTGATACTCGGACAGCTTGTCAATGCTACTCTGGGGATGCGAGGTTCTCCAACTAAGTTCCCCAATCTCGGCGGGAATGATGGCCTCTGTCCCATATGTGAGACGAAGGAGATTCTCACGTCGAACGTGGAGTAGTTCGACACGCCTGCAGTACTCTGGGAGCTCTATCGCCCGGTTCCATGGCCTCATCCACCTTCGTCTCAGACCTCGTAAGATAACTCTGTTCGCGGCTTCAGCTTGGCCGTTCGTCTGGGGGTGTTCTACCGAGGTGAAGTGCTGTTTGATGTCGAGATCTTCCAAGGTCTTTCGGAATCCGCGATCTGTGAATTGCGTTCCGTTGTCGGTGACGACCACCCTGGGAATCCCGAACCTTGTCAGAATATATCTTTTGAAGAACTTAATTAAGTTCTTTGCAGTTATCTTCGCCAGGGGCTCTGCCTCAACCCATTTGGTGAAGTAATCTACCGCAACGACCAGGTATTTCACCTGTCCGGGAGCCATTGGAAAAGGTCCAAGTATATCAATGCCCCACCAAGCAAAGGGCCATGGTGATGTCAGGGATGTTAACTCTGTAGGAGGAGCTAAGTGTAGATCGCCATGTCTCTGGCATTTGTCGCATTTCTTCACGAACGATATCGCGTCGCTGCTCAGGGCTCCGGCCAAGAGTACCGCTACGAGGATTTTCTTTGCCAAGGAACGCCCTCCAAGGTGTTGCCCACATATGCCTTCATGCACTTCAAAGAGTGTATATTGGCGCCGTATCGCCGACGATTTCAACAGGGGTGGAGAACCTCTTCGATATAAGATACCGCCGATCATAGAATACGAAGATGCCTTTTTTCGGATTTTGCGGCTTCCTTCTCATCATCGTAGCCGATCAATTGAATAAATTCTTGAATCGGTGTCATCCAACCGCCGGGCTCATCGCGAATCATCGACGCTTGCCTGGGAAATCGCAAAGCGTAATTTCGGAAGTTTCCTCGATTACCTCGTCATAAGTGGTATCAACCACGGCGCAGTAATGCTAGGCTTGGCCAATGTTTCTTGTATTACCGATACCGTTGTTTCTGAGCTTCGTCTTTGGCGAAGTTTGGACAGAATGTCGCTCGGCGTTTTGTTCTCTCGGGCGTGTCACGATCTCCACGGAGGTGAAGTCGCCATTTTCTTCTTTACCAGGCGAGGTATTTTTGAAGAAGTGGATCTTTAGCCTGGTATTCTCCACTTATCCGGGACACAACTAGTGAGAATCGGGCTGAGCTTTACCTCTTCAATGCCGAAGTCTCGAACGGTGTGAGGCCGCCTAAACACGCCGTACTCGCCTGGTTGTTGGAGGTGGGAAAGGAGAATCCCAATGAAAATTCGACGACCACCGCGTCGTCGTTCTCGAGCAACAAACCAGCGCCACTACCCTTGGAATTCGACGATCCGTCGACATGGAGCGCCCATTTGGAAAAGCGTTTCGTAGCTCCGTGAGTCATCTCGCAATGAAATCCGCCAAGCATTGGGCTTTGATAGTTTGTCTCGGCTCGAAAGTAACCCCGGTCGAGACAACTCGGACCGACCACTTGATCATACGCCACGCCAGGTCAGGCCTGTGTAGGATCTGTTTGATTGGGTCGATTCGGACCACTATGGGATGTGCTAAGAAGTATTGTCTCAGCGCCGAGCCGCGATTATCGGTGTGAGTGCGACTTTCTCGATTTTCTGGTATCTCACCTGGGCCTGAAGTGCTTTGCTTATAAAATAGACCGGATTACGGTCCTCGTCGCCTCGCGAATAAGGGCGGCACTCGTAGCTTCGCTCGACACGCCAGTAGAGATAAAGGACCTCCCACAGACGGCCTCGTCAACACCGGGCGGTTGGGATAGTATGCGTTTTACTGTGTTAAGGCTTCTTCGCACTCGGGTGACCATTCGAATCGAATTCCGCTTCTTGAGTAAGCGGAAGAAAGGCAATGCATGTTCTACAGATTTTGAGATAAACCTCGTCAAGGAGGCTAGCATTCCGTGAGTCTTTGGATGTTTTTCTTTGACGATGGTTCTTTGCATCTCTATTACGGCCGACATTTGTCGGGTTGGCCTCGCTTCCCCTCTCGGTTAGGTAGAAACCGAGAAATTTTCCAGTTCGAACTCCGAAAGTGCACTTTTCCGGATTGAGCCTCATATTATGTCTTCGTATTTCAGCAAAGACTTCTCTAAGATCGACGACGTGGTCGACTTCTTTCGTTGTTTTTACTATCATATCATCCATATATACCTCCAGCATTCTACCGATCTGGTTGGCGAAGACTTTGTTCATCATGCGCTGATATGTCGCTCCAGCGTTCTTAAGGCCAAAAGGCAGTACGTTATAACAGGAATTACCTTTATCCGTCATGAACGCGGTTTTTCTTGATCGAGATGATGCATCTAATCTGGTTGTACCCAGTATGCGTCCATGAAAGACAACAATTGAAAACCAGAGGAATTGTCGACGAGTTTGTCGATATTAGGGAGGGGGTAGGCGTCTTTGGGGCACGCCTTGTTAAGATCAGTGTAATCAACACACATTCGCCACTTTCCATTAGATTTCTTAACCAATACAACATTTGTGACCAAGTAGTATATTTGACCTCCTAATGAATTCAAATTTAATTAAGTCTTCGGACACTTTGGCAAATAAGCCGGATTTTTCAGAGCTTGCTTACGGCGCCTTTGAGCTACCCAACAGCCTTTGGGGTCGAGAAGCGAGTTGGTGGCGTGCAATATCTGGAGAAATACCTGGCATGTCGCGTCTGTCCCGCGAAGAGGTCGGCATTGGACTTCAGGCACTCTGTTATTTGCAATTTGACCTGTTCAGGGAGATCAACACCAAGCTTCACTGTCTTCCCTGGGTCTTCTCCTAGTTGAACTCGGATGAATTCTCCATCAGGTACTGGTCTTTTAATCTTTTGGTGGAGCTCGCGGGCGGAGGTCGCCTTCTCAGATCTCATCCTCGAGCTCACTTACGGCGTCGAAATCGGTGAGATTGACGTCTGCAGCAGCCTTCGCAGGATCAAGTTTCTTGGTCAAGGGGAGTTGTTCCTCTTCCTTTTGCTCTTCGGCCTTCAAAGACAAAATATAACATCTCCTCGCAGCTTCTTGGTCGGCTTCGATGGTGACGACTTTGTCTTCGTCATCATGAAAACGCATTTTCAGGTGAACTGTCGAGGTTACAGCTCCTAACTCACCCAGTGTCGGGCGTCCGACGATGCAGTTGTAAACAGATTTGCATGGTAACACGATGAATTGGACCTTCACAGTTTTGGAGATTGGTTGCTCTCCAAAAGTCACCATCAACTCCACATAGCCCAACGGCTTTGTTTTCGAACCGTTGAAACCAGTTAGGTCGGACCCCGGGTACGGTACGAGATCTTTTTCTGGTAGTTTCAAGGTTTTAAACACCGTAGAACATGATATCCGCCGAGCTCCTCGGGTCTATCAAGATTCTTCGACGTCAAAGTTAGCCATATAGGCTTTCACCAACAGGGAATCAAATAGTTCGGCCTTCCATTTACCAAGTCTTCGTCAGAAAAGGCTAGGGGTGGTCTTCCCTTATGCCGACTTGATGAAGGAGAAACAGTAGAAATGATCATCGCTTCTCTCAACTTTCGTTTTGCTGAATTGATGCTCGCCCCTCCCTTATCGGAGAATCCTCCGGAAATGACCATGGCGACAGGAGGAGGACGAGGTCTCTCCTCGGATGCACGAACTGTTCCTTCGCCGTCGCCCCGTAGCCGTAGCCCTCCTTTCGAGGTCGAGGTGATCTAGATCTAGACCTTCTATCTCCAAATCTCGGTTTTCCTTTCACATATTTCGTCAACTCCGCTCTTTTGGATCGGTTGTTCTATGGCGCCCTTCAAGTGAAAACATTCATCGGTCTCGTGCGACACACTTGTGAAAGTGGCGATTTCGACTTATCAAAGATTCGGCTTCTCTTTTCCCTTCGGGAAATTTAATTCCAAAGATCACGAATTCGGTGTTCGCGCACTCATTCAAGATGCGCTTAGGGGTAGTGTTCAAAGGGTATATTCGTCGTATCTCTTTCTTTGGACCCGACTTTCCTTCTCCCTACGCCGACTGTCTTGGCGTTGTCCACCGCCTTCCTCCTGGGTTTTACCTTTGGCTTTCGATGCCATCAACTTCTCTTCGTAATTCATGAATTTTTGAGCTCGCCAGAACTTCGGTCGGGGACCTCGGTTTATCGACACCAATGTCGACCGAATAAACTTCCTTCGACCAGGCCTTGCTCTAGCAAGTATAATTTCATCTCGTCGAGCATTTTTTCACCAAAATGGCTTCTTTGTTGAAACGCCGACATAGTCTCTGAGGATTCTCCTTTCCTTTCTTTGAATCGCGGCTAGGTCTTTGCCGACTTGGGTTGGACTTTAGATGCGGTGAAATGTGCGAGAATCGGTCAACGAGCTCACCCACGATCCAATGGAATTTCTCTTAAGAGTCCGGAACCAAGACAAGGCCGATTTCTTCAGAGTGAGGAAAGATCCGCACTTTATCGGCCGCCAGGCGCCTTATAGTCCATGATAGTGTCAAAGCGACCAACATGTTCGTCGGGTTCGGTGGTCCGTCGTAGGAGTCCAACGAGGCGGTTTCAAGATGCTTGAATCGGGAATCTCATAATCTTAGGCGTAAAGGACCAAAGGCCTTGCACGTGTCATCTGTGTCATCGCCCGAGAAGGGGTTGATGAGACAGCGAGCACTACGGCGGTGAGAGTGCGGCCAGAGATTTTACTCGCCGCCAGAGGTGGCGGCTCTTCTTGGGAGTGTCGCTCGTGGTGGTACCTTCGCGATGAGACGCAGCGTCGGCGGCGATGGCGCTGATGGAGAGTGTGGCATATCGGATTCAGGAGAAAGATTTACGGAAGAAACTCTTCGCGGTGTGTTTGCTCATGTCTTCCGCTTTGAGGCAAACGGACCTCGATCTGTGACGGCCGAGGTGGAGTACGATCTATCGAAGTGTTACGGCCGCTTGCTCTATGCCCAGGCGGTGTTGAGTCGTGCCTCGGTGGTGGTGATGAACAGACCTGAGATTTTGGATTCCTTCGATCTCGAGGAGAACGAGAAACACGATCTTCTCTCGTTGTCGACCGTGGCAACGCCGAGCAGAATTTCTTTCTCACGATTCTCCATTCGATCGAGACGTTGATTACGAGCCTGCATCGCCGGCGATGACTTCGGATGAATTCGCGGAACTTCGCGAATGAGGATGGCGGTGGTCTCCGCTCCGCATCGGTTTGAAGCAAAGAACGATCGGAACGGCGTCATCGGAGAAGTGGTTACGCCGGGCTATCTACCGTTATGTTGTTCAAGATCTGCGTTAGCATGAGCCGAATCGCTAGTCGCGATCCGACGCTCGATCCATCATCGTCGAGTGAAGAAGTGGAGACTTCAACAAAGAAGATGGAATCGAAACGATTCCCACAGGCGGCGCCAATGTTCGAGCAATGTAACTTCGCAGGATGACCGGAGGAAGCGGTGCGGTTGTGCTCGCTGACGGAGGACGACGGCGGGTTGGGTGGTGTACTGCAAACACTCCGACGCCAAGTCGGTGTGTGTCGAGGTGAGTAAGAGGTGGTAGAAAGATGATTACCTCGACCAGATTCGACGCGGTCTTCTTTAAATATGAGTCGAGGGCCAGTTCTGTCACTAATGTAACCGTCCCGTGAAACCCGGAAGTCGGCATTAAATCTCATTAATGCACAAAGCCGTTAGGTCGGCCACGTTGAGGGAAGGCGGAGAGGCACGCGGACGATGTGGCCTTGAGGGAAGCCGTTGGGCCTGTAAATGTTGGATCCCCGGATTGGGCCTCGGCCCAGTCCGGAACAAATCTCGAGTGATCGTTACTAGTAGAAAAACTTAATTTTATTTTTATGAAGATGATAGGTTTTCATGGGGACCAAACAAGAAGCAATCAAGAGTGGTCCTCACTAATAACCCATTTTTATTTAGAAAATTAAGATACTTGTAATGACTAAACGGGAAGCAATCTCGAGTAATCATTACTAGTAAATTAATTTTCGTGATTTTTATCATTTGATTTTTAAGAAAAATAGGATTTCAAAACTTGTATGTGAAATTTAGTTGAATAAGATTGTACTAATTTGACTATAAATAAATAATAAAAAAAAAAGAGCAGAATAGAATAAAAGAAAAGAAAAGAAAAGAAACACAAAAAAAACGAAAAAGGGAGGGGCGTAAATGAAAAGAAACTGGGTGCGAATAATGTAACATAAAATAAAGGGGAGGGAGGCGCAAATAAAAGAACATGGGTGTGAAAAGGAAGAAAAAAAAACAACAGAACATAAAATAAAGGGGAGGCGTAAATAAAAGAAAGGGTGTGAAAAAATAAAATGAAATAAAACAGAAAAGAAAAAGCGGAATATGGAACAAAAGGGGGTGGCGTAGAAGAGAGTGGGTTGTAGCCCATGAAAAGAAATGAAAGAAAAAAATAAATGGACAGAAGGGGAGAGGCGAGACCCCAAATGGGTCTCATTTTGAACCCTAAAATTCTTTGCTGGCCGCAACCATGGAAGCAGAGGGATAGAAGAGGCGAGTTAAGGGAAGAAGAGGAGGCGGTCGGCGCGTGCCTCTTTGGCCACATGCGACTCTGCGCCAGACGAGGGAATGGTCGCCAGAGAGCGACCACGGCTGCTGCAGGAGAAACGGCGTGTAAGGGAGAGGTGTGGCGCGGCCACGAGGAGGAGAAGAAAGAGGCGGTCACCACGAAGGAGGCGAGGGAACGCGGTGGTCCCGCCATGAGTGGGGACGTGAGGGAGAAGGAGCGCGGCCGCCGGCGGGGAAGAAGAAGGAGTGGCTGGCCACCGCCGCGCACTACGCCCGCGATAACAGTGGAGATCGCGAGGAGCCACCGCAATGGCGAGACCATGGGAGAACGGGGAAGAAAGAGATGTCGCAGGAGGAACAGAGGAGTGGCCGGTGCGTGCGTCTTGCCGCACACGCGCTGACCGTGACAAAGAAAAAAGGGGGTGGTCTCTTTGGTGGTGATGGTGAGCTACGGCTCCTCCTCTTCTTCAACAAGTTCTCTTTTTTATTCACCATTTTTGAGCTTCCAATTCTTGTTCCATTTTTAGTTCTTTGATTTTTCTTTGTTCAAGATTGTTGTTTGGTTTTGTTCTCGCAAAGCCTATGCTAACAGACTATGGACATGGCAAATTACGACATCTTGTGATTAAAGCAGAGCACAGGAATTAGTTTAGCGGACTACCTGGGTGGGTGTGGTTCTTGAGGAAGGTAACGACTTGGTTTTTCTCCTCCCTTCTCTGTTTCGCAATTCTTTTATCACTGCTTGTCCTTTTTGTGTGTTTGAAACTGAGTTGAATTAGGACCCCAATATGGAGCCTCAAATTCTTTCTTTGGGTGGTAAAAGATTTCAAAAATTCCTCCTCCCTCTCCCCAGAAATTGCTCTGCTATTTATAAAAAAAAAGGTTCAGTTTGTCCACTTGAGGCTGCAACTTGTATGCTAAATGTGTGCGGAAATGATGCTGAGGAGATGGTAACGTGTGCAAAGTCTGAGATAGCATTAATGGTTTGAAAAAAAGTTGCAGTTAGCCGTAATAGTTTTTTTTAGAAAAAAAATTGCAGCTTGTTTGAAAAAAAATTGCAGTTACCCGTGACTTCAACAACAGAGAAGCAGAGCGATGCTCCCCATTTTTTGATTAAATTGCATTTTTTTATATAGACTCATGAGCATTTATTGAACCTGGTTGGCAGATGAAGAAAAACAAGAGGCTATGGGGGACATGTAGCTGTAAGACAGAGTTTGTAGAGTGGCTGAGGATATATGCAGAGGACTTTGGTGAAGATATGCAGAGGACTTTGTGAATGGTGAAGATACGAGCGTGAAATCTGACTTTGATTTTCACTTTTGGATTTTGATTTTTTTTTTGTTTGTTTGTTTGTTCTAGAACACTTGTAATGGACTCTTGTAAATGGACAATTTTTGTAATTGGGCTAAAAATTGGCCCAAAATGATTAACACAAAAAAAAATTGAGTCCAGGTATTATTAAAATTAGTCTGCATCATAAAAAAAAAATACAATGAAAATAAAAAATAAAAAAGTGAGCGGACAAAATTGGGGTATAACAGCTGCCCCTCTTTAGTTGTATTTTATTAGAAAATGCAAACAACAATGGTTGTTATATTTTTGTCGTAAAATAGAACTAAAGATAAATACACTAATTTTGTCTTGAACTTGACGTGATGAATGACAATGAGGGATCAACGTTTGATGCGTTTAATCGGAAAGTGATAAGGAAGGATTACGGCCAGTCAGTCTTGTGAAGTAATCTAAAAGCGGCGATGAGTGATTAACGGCTTAGCGTTTATCGAAAACTATAAAGAAGGGTCACCGCCAGGTCAGATCTTGTGGTGGTAGGAAATCAAAAATGAGGGATTAACGCTTGGCGCGTTTATCGAAAAGCAATAAAGAAGGGTCACTGCCAGGTCGGGTACTGTCGCGGTGATCGAAAAGCAAAAATGAGAGATTAACGCTTGGCGCGTTTATCGAAAAGCAATAAAGAAGGGTCACCGCCAGGTCGGGTACTGACGCGGTGATCGGAAAGCAATAATGAGGGATTAATGCTTGGTGCGTTAATCAGAACAATTATAAAGAAGGATCTCCGCCAGGTCGGGTACTGACGCGGTGATCGGAAAGCAATAATGAGGGTTCGACGCCAAGTAGGGTATTGACACGTCGATGGAAAGCAATAAAGAAGGATCAACATCAGGTCCGGAACTGATATGTTGGTCGAAAAGCAATAATGAGGGATTACCGCCAGGTCGGGTACTGACGCGGTAATCTTAAAGCAATAACGAGGGAGCGAAACTTGGCGCGTCGCTTAGAAAGCAAAAAGCAATAAAGAGGGATTACCGCCAGGTCGGGTTCTGACGCGGTAATCGAAAGCAATAAAGAGGGAGCGATACTTGGCGCGTCGCTTAGAAAGCAAAATAAAGGACCAATGCTCGACGCATTATTTTGAAAACAATAATGAAGGATCAACACTTGGTGCATGGACCAAGTGTAACAAAGCAGTTAAAATGGTGGTGATATGAAGATGATGCATGAATAGATGGTATATGATGCATGTATGCAATGTGGCTATTCTTTTTATTGCACTTGGTTCCTCATCCCGTATGATCTCTAGTGCTTAAAGACATGGGACCATGCCAGAGGTTCATCGGGTTCATTCATACTATGCTTTCGACAGGGAGGGTGAAAGTTCTGAGATCTTGATGCTTGTCATTTTTTTTTTTTAAGGACAATCCCTTTGTCATTGCCCCTTTTGAAGTTTATTTATTGAGATTTGGGCGTTCCCCATGATTCTTAGAACGTATATAATAATCGTAATGTTTTTCAGTATCTTCACATGTTTCACGATTCAGGGCCTAATATCATAAAACAACATTTTGAAACATGAGACTATAGGAAAGAAATGGAAGTCTTTGACATTCGAAGAAGAGTCGCGTGTACAAGGACTGAAGTCACACGGACTTGAAGATACATCGAGAATTTGGTCAAGAAAAGTGTAGGAAAAAAAAACAAAGAAAAGAAGATAACTAAGCAGATTTTTTATAGTTTATGTCTTTGTAGAAACAATACCAAACTTCCCATATCCATATCTTTGAATATTCATTGCTCAACCTCTGGAAATGTATAAAATTGCCCCGGTTGGGTAACTTGAACCTCTTAATGCATCAGCCAACTTTATTGTCCAATTTCCAGACCTTAACTTTTGCTTGGATCGCTCTTTCGAAGTTTTCAACCTAGCGAGTTACTCTAATTCTTGCCCAGGTCGCCCTTTCGGGTTTTCAACCTAGCGAGCTCTTTTTTGCTTGGCTCTTTTTTTGTTTTGTTTTTTTGTTGTTTTTTTTAGGCATTATATTTTTTACTGCATCAGAGTTTACTGGAAGTGGGGGATTTTCGCCGCCCATCCTTGTGAGGATTAGGGCCCCTCCGGAAAAGACTTTCTTTACAGTATATGGGCCTTCATAATTCGGGGTCCATTTTCCACGAGCATCCTTTTGTATGGGCAAAAACTTCTTTAGTACTAAATCTCCTTCTTGAAATTCCCGGGGGCGAACTTTCTTTTCAAAGGCCCTTTTCATCTTTTGCTGATATAGCTATCCATGACATAAGGCCATCACTCTTTTCTCTTCGATGAGGTTTAGCTGATCCAGCCGAGCCTGGACCCATTCTGCCTCTTTTAGTTTCATTTCCATCAATACCCTAGCGAGGGGATTTTGACTTCAATGGGAAATCTTTGCTTCCATTCCATATACCGGTGAGAATGGGGTTGCCCTGTTGAGGTGCGAATCAAGTTTGACAACCGTGCAAAGTAACAGAACATTTCATGCCAATCTCTAATTTTTACCACCATCTTTTGGACAATCTTTTTCGTTTGCGGCCTCATTGCCCCATCCATCTTTGGGCAAAGCATGGTGAGGAATTACGATGTTGGATCTTGAAGTCATTACACAAATCTTTCATCATCTTGTCATCCAAGTTTGTCCCATTATCGGCTGATGATCTTATTTGGCGCACCATGGCGGCGGATCGATTCCACATTTTTGGTAAAGCAAGCGCAACAAGGAGTTTATTTGGATTTCCTCTTCCAAAAATCAAGTTTTGAGAAAATATGAGCAATTTGATTTTGATCGGAATGGACTTTATTAGGGTTGTAACGTGGCCAGGGCTGAAGGGTCACAAAAGAAAGGATATTTCGTGCTCAAAAGTGTTTGAGGTATTTTTTTCAACAAGGATTTTTAGTGCAAAGATGCACTTTGATGGTTGCTAGCACAATTGTCTTTTCTTGCTTTGGCATTTTTATTGATTTTTATTCTTGCAAGCGTCTTTTGTTTTGCCTTTTTTTATGACGAAATTGAATAGATTATTGTGCTAGTCTCCATTGGATGAGTGATCCTTGTTCAGGTATTTAAAAGAATTTTTTTAGGCTCAAAAGGGGTAGCAAGGGATGTATATATTTTTATTTTTGGGATAGAGAAAATGGCCAAACTTCATCTCAAAATCTTATTGCTCAAATTTTCACAAAAATAATTTTTGGCAAATTGCGAATTTGCTTTACCTTTTTCTTTCTATTTTTTATTAACTCCCTTTTGTCAATTTCAATACTCAAATTGATTATTTCAAGTTCTTCCTCGTGGATTAAATCACTTTTGCTTCTCGTACCATCAATCTCATCGATTCGTAAGGTGTTTCCCAATTGTCCTCATGGGGTAGTCAAAGTATGAGTCATCGACATCATATTTCCCAAAGACAAAGTTTTTTGATCTGCATTAGTTAAAAGCGTGAAATGGAAAAAGCGAAAAAGATGGGAGGGAATGGAAAAGATGAAAAAGGAAAAGGGAAATGATTGGAAAATTCAAAATGCATTTTATTGATAAAGATACTGAAATGAAACATATGCGCCCTTTTGACAACAAATTATCCTAAAGCCTTAGGCGGAAGCAATAGGATTTGCATTACAAAAATTATTTTGCACCAAAAATCACGGGAACCTCAACAATCTCCCAATTTCAAAGTTCTTCATTTGGAGGGCAAGAGTGGACAAGGATGACAATGTCGTTTTCAACACTGCGATCATCTTTGTGATTTGCAATCTTGTTTGATTTCAACATCCTCAAGCTCTGGAAGCTTTGCGTGATGTTGCGAGATAAGGACATTCTCACCATTTAGTTCCCCGCCTTCCGATTTAACTATTAGGGGTTGGTCCCCAAACTCCTCGATAATGACATTAATCACTGAACCCCCATGACTTGGAAGGGATTATTACCCACATTAGGACCAACATCCTTAAAATTCAACCATTTGGCATTGATCGGATCCTGAACCACGTGCTTGAGGCCTTGCAATTTTTGATCGTGTGACCTATTGCCCTGCATTAAACTCGCACTTGGCATTTGGGTTATATTCTCTTGGGAAGGAGGTTGAAGTGGTTTCATTAAGCGAGGAGACCAAAGAGTTGCTGATGGGGTGATGGAACAAATCTGTATATATCATGGGAATATGGTCAAATTGGACTGTTTTCTTGGTCATTTGGCTGTTTCTGGTTTTAGTTAGGTTGAGTGGGTGGATTATGAGAGGCGGCGGCAATGTATGGAGGTGGGAAGTAGGGGCATGGAAAAGGATGTGGGAAATTGGTAAAGAATTGGGGTGGTTTTCCTTGTGCTTGTCCTCCCGGGCCCGTCATCACAGCATTGGTTTCCCCTTCTTTCTTCTTTACGAAGTTTGTTGGGGTCTCTTGATATTACTAGTTCCAAAGAAACTTTGGGCAATCTTTCCATTTCTCATTCCTCCTTCAACTCTTTCCCTACGATGACCATATCTGAAAAGTTTGAGGATACACTTAGATCATTTTGTCATAGAAGGGTGATTGAAGAGTATCCATGAACATGGCCACCATTTCTTTTTCAATCAGAGGCGGTTCCACTTGGGCTGCCAGTCCTCTCCATCGTTGGGCATATTCCTTGAAGGTCTCATTGTCTCTTTTTGCCATGTTTTGCAACTGCATTCTATCAGGAGCCATATCAATGTTATACTTATACTGCTTCAAGAAGGCATCCGCCAAATCTTTCCAACAGCGAATGTGAGATCTCTCAAGGTGTGTATACCAACTCGACGCTGCCCCTGTTAAACTATCCTGGAAGAAATGAATCAGAAGTTTGTCATCATGTGCATAAGACACCATCTTCCTACAGTACATGGTCAAGTGGCTTTTCGGGCAAGTTGTCCCTTTATACTTGTCGAAATCCGGCACCTTGAACTTCGGTGGTACAACCACATCCGGTACGAGACAAAGATCTGAAGCGATACTTGAACCGAGATAGCTTACTCCTTCTACAGCTCTTAGCCTATCTTCGAGGATTTGCAACTTCGTATCAGACCACTGATTCCCAACTGGGATGCTCAGATTGGGTCCTCCTATAGCTGGAGACCAGGCAATGCGGTTAGTCCGGGATTCACGGATTTCCTTGAATATAATAGGGGTAACCAAATGGTGGGATTCACCACGGGGCCACTACGCATCTTGACTCCTTGAGTATTCCCGAGCATGAGATGGTGCATAACCAGGTGGAAAGGTGTATGTCATGAAGCCAGGAGTTGAGCTTTGAACCGGTGTGGTTTCGATTCGGGCGGGCCGGATCCTTGAGCCACATCTTGCACAACAAGTGCTTGGGAATCAGTTTACGTAGAGTTATTGTTAGCACCGCGGTGTGTAATCCCGGGAGACCAAATAGTGGGAAGCTGTTGTGCTGTGGGCCTTAGGGTTATGGTTTGCGATATCATCATTGGCCATAGGTGGCGTGTAACCAGCGGGAGTCCGTAAAGTGGGAACTGTGGTACTTGATTCGAGGGTTGCTAATCTGGTGAGGTGTAGGACCTGCGGGTAAATTGCAAAAGGTACCATCATCCTCGAGTATTGAGACCATATTGCAACCGTGCATAGGACCAAAGCCAGGTGGGTGGGAAGGTGTAGCTTGACTTTCATCATTCAACTCTTTGGAGAAGCCCCATCTGCAACCTTGTCTTTGTTTAGGGATTGCGTAAGCTCCAAAACTTTGCTCATCTGTTCCTTCACCGGTTGACGTCCTCTTTCACCTCTTGGTCATCCATGATCTTTGATTGACAGCGAGTTCGATAAGGGTGTCGAGGAACCAGTTTGTTTGATTATTTTCTGATGATTTAAAAAAAATGATATGAGTATGTAAGAAAAGAAAAATGAATGAATGTGGATGCATGAATCTATTTATTTGTGCCAAGGAACCGCAGGCCTCATTGTTTTGACATGCATGAGCTTCTTTGAAACTGTTTCACAATTTGATCTCATGTTATTTCACAAAATACTTGCAGCCAAGCTCTTGAGTTCCTACGATTCTCTGGCGACCTAAAATAAAATGAGAATGAATGATATTATTTTCTTTATTTTCAACATTTTTTTTTTGAAGTATGAATGCATGAAGATATGTGTTTTTGTAGACCCTTTTTTATGCATGGACATGATATAACAAATTTTTGGTGGAAGAACAAAAATGATATGATGCCCCTTGTGTCTTAAATGGGTCAAACCTAAAATTAGATATTTTCTAGCCTAAGGGGTATATAGTCTTGTATTGAGTGATAGATCTCATGGTGGCTCTACTCACATTCTCACCAAAGGCCTCTAGAGCTAAAGTCTCCTCCTGAATATTAACCACAACAATAGATAACTATCCGGTGCGGAATACTCAGAGGGAGCACACTCTAGATGAAGTTCTCGCAATAGCCAGAAGGAAAGCAAATTCCAATTGACCATCACCGAACCTCCACTCAACTTAAGCTTTGCTCTGACCCGGGTATAGGGCCTTACTCACATGTGTGTGCGAACGTGTAGGTGCGGTGTGTGAGAGGGGCAACACCCTAACACTACCCAAGGTGCAAAACAAATGAAATATACAACATATGGTCTTCTATCCTAAGGTTCAATATATGCATAATATTCACAACAAATATTCACAAAAGAACAATAAATAAATAAATAAATAAATAAATGAATAAATAAATAAGTAAATAACAAATGAATAAGTAAATAAATAAATAAATGAATAAATAAATAAAAACAAGGAAAATTAAACATAAAAGTAAACTAATTAGCACAAGCAGTTATTTAGGCTGGACTCTCTAAAAAAAATGTCCCAAAGGGAGTCGCCAATAGCGACCAAAAATCCGGAGGATTTATTCGTGTTTAATGGAGCCATACCAATAATTTATTTTCGAAGGAAAAATATTGGAAAAAACCTTTTTTGAAGAAAAATGGTACTTGAGACCAGATTTGGGTTCGAGAGTCAATTATGCGTAGGGAAGGTATTAGCACCCCACAACATCCTTTCGAAAAAGGTTACCTCTAACTAATTGTGCAAAATTTATTAACTTCTAAAAAATATTTATTTCCCTTTATTAAAAAAAGACAAAGATTTACAATGATGAGATAAATAAAAAAAGGCTTAATAAAAGTTGTTTATTTTTGCGCTTGACAGGAGTGGGCTCCTGCTCCTACGTATCTCCGGGTGCAGTGGAGAAATCAAAGACTACGTAGTTCTTGGGTAGAAAATGGTTGCGTGTTGGTTGATTTTAATTGTATATTTTTGATGGAAAAAAACGTATGTTTTGTAGAGACCAAACAAGAAGCAATCAAGAGTGGCCCTCACTAATAATCTTTTTTGTTTATAAAATTAACGGTATTCGTAATGATCAAACGGGAAGCAATCTCGAGTGATCGTTACTAGTAGAAAAACTTAATTTTATTTTTATGAAGATGATAGGTTTTCATGGGGACCAAACAAGAAGCAATCAAGAGTGGTTCTCACTAATAACCCATTTTTATTTAGAAAATTAAGATACTTGTAATGACTAAACGGGAAGCAATCTCGAGTAATCATTACTAGTAAATTAATTTTCGTGATTTTTATCATTTGATTTTTAAGAAAAATAGGATTTCAAAACTTGTATGTGAAATTTCGTTGAATAAGATTGTACTAATTTGACTAAAAATAAATAATAAATAAAAAAAAGAGCAGAATAGAATAAAAGAAAAGAAAAGAAAAGAAACACAAAAAAAACGAAAAAGGGAGGGGCGTAAATGAAAAGAAACTGGGTGTGAATAACATAACATAAAATAAAGGGAGGAGGCGCAAATAAAAGAACATGGGTGTGAAAAGGAAGAAAAAAACAACAGAACATAAAATAAAGGGGAGGCGTAAATAAAAGAAAGGGGGTGTGAAAAGAAAAAAATAAAATGAAATAAAGCAGAAAAAGAAAAGCAATATGGAACAAAAGGGGGTGGCGTAGAAGAGAGTGGGTTGTAGCCCATGAAAAGAAATGAAAGAAAAAAAAATGGACGAAGGGAGAGGCGAGACCCCAAATGGGTCTCATTTTGAACCCTAAAATTGCTGCAGCCGCAGCCATGGAGCAGAGGGATAGAAGAGGCGAGTTAAGGGAGAAGAAGAGGAGGCGGTCGGCGCGTGCCTCTGCAGCCACGCGACTCTGCGCCACGGCCCAGGAATGGTCGCGAGAGAGCGACCACTGCGGCTGCAGGAGAACGGCGTGTAAGGGAGAGGTGTGGCGCGGTCACGAAGGAGAAGAAAGAGGCGGTCACCACGAAGGAGGCAGGGAACGCGGTGGTCCGGCGCGAGTAAGGGGGACGTGAGGAGAAGGAGCGCGGCCGCGAAGGAAGAAGAAGGAGTGGCCACAGCGGCCGGCCGCGCTACCTGCGATAACAGTGGAGATCGTGAGGAGCCACCGCAATGAGACCATGGGAGAACGGGGGAAGAAAGAGATGTCGCAGGAGGAACAGAGGAGTGGCGGTGCGTCGCCCTCGGCCGCACACCTACAAGTGACCGTGACAAAGAAAAAAGGGGGTGGTCCTGCTGGTGGTGATGGTGAGCTACGGCTCCTCCTCTTCTTCAACAAGTTCTCTTTTTATTCACCGCTTTTGAGCTTCCAATTCTTGTTCCATTTTTAGTTCTTTGATTTTTCTTTGTTCAAGATTGTTGTTTGGTTTTGTTCGCAAAGCCTATGCTAACAGACTATGGACATGGCAAATTACGACATCTTGTGATTAAAGCAGAGCACAGGAATTAGTTTAGCGGACTACCTGGGTGGGTGTGGTTCTTGAGGAAGGTAACGACTTGGTTTTTCTCCTCCCTTCTCTGTTTACGCAATTCTTTTATCACATTGTCCTTTTTTTTGTGTTTGAAACTGAGTTGAATTAGGACCCCAATATGGAGCCTCAAATTCTTTCTTTGGGTGGTAAAAGATTTCAAAAATTCCTCCTCCCTCTCCCCAGAAATTGCTCTCCTATTTATATAAAAAAAGGTTCAGCTTTTTCCACTTGAGGTCGCAACTTGTATGCTAAATGTGTGTTGAAATGATCTTTGAGGAGATGGTAACATGTGCAAAGACTGAGATGGCATTAATGGTTTGAAAAAAGTTGTTAGCCAGTAAGTTTTTAGAAAAATTGCAGCTTGTTTGAAAAAAATTGCAATTACCCTTGACTTCAACAACAGAGAAACAGAGCGGTCTCTCCCTTTTTTGATTAAATTGCATTTTTTTTATAGACTCATGAGCATTTATTGAACATGGTTGGCAGATGAAGAAAAGCAAGAGGATATGGGGGACATGTAGCTGTAAGGCAGAGTTTGTAGAGTGGCTGAGGAGATCTGTAGAAGACTTTGGTGAAGATATGCAGAGGACTTTGTGAATGGTGAAGATACGAGCGTGAAATCTGACTTTGATTTTCACATTTGGATTTTGTTTTTTTTTTGTTTGTTCTAGAACACTTGTAATGGACTCTTGTAAATGGACAATTTTTGTAATTGGGCTAAAAATTGGCCCAAAATGATTAACACAAAAAAAAATTTGTGTCCAGGTATTATTAAAAATAGTCTGCATCATAAAAAAAAATACAATGAAAATAAGAAATAAAAATGTGAGCGGACAAAATTGGGGTATAACAGCGTGCAGAAGGTGAGTAGAGAAGAGAGGAAGGATTGAAGAAAAGAGAGGAGAGCACCGCGTGTAGGAAGGATTGTAAACGGAAGTTACCGACAGCCTCATTAAGTTACCGGCGGTCTCAACCCGTCGGTAAACCAACGGTCAGACGCGGCCTTACGACGACAATCTCTTCAAATACTGACGACCTATTCTTGTCGGTATTTGAAAACGCAGCAGGAACCTAAATCGCGGTAAAGTTACCGACGGGCTGTGGCCGTCGGAAAAGACAGTCTTGGAGTACCGATAGGTTAGGCCGTCAGTAATGTTTAGCGGACGACGGTTTAGAATTACCGACGGCTTAAGCTGTCGGAAAAGGCTTTTTTTGGCGACGGGTAGGACCGCTAGTAGTAGACCGTCGGTATCCCCGCTTTTTCTTGTAGTGTTTTCTAATTATGGTTTTGGAGATGAAAACAAGTTTTTTTTTTTAAAATTAAACAGCCAAACTCGCGAATGCCATTGACAACTTTGCCCAAAAAAATTTAAAATGTAATAAAAACGCAAAGTCATGGATGGGAACTACGACTTTGCGAAAAAAGGGAAAGTTTTGGATAGGAGTTATGACTTACTCCAAAAGCGTAAATAAAAAAAACTACACCAAACTGGTAATTTCCAAAAGAAATTGCACCCGTTTGGTAAAAAAAACTTCAATAGTCTTTGTACGATAAGGATTAAAACGAAAAAAGTTATTATAGCAACTAAAATAAGTAAAAAAATATATATTATAGAAACTAAAACAAAACAATGAAGACTAAATGTAACACATTTTAAATATTGGAGGCGAAAAAGATATTTTTAAACTTTAGATACCAATATCGAGACTAAAAATAAAAAATATTGTGTGCAGTGGAAGTCACTCGCCAGGAGAAAGACGACACATGTGACAAGGAATTCCGCAAGTAGCAATGTGTTGGAATCAAAGCGCACGAGGTTGGGCGCAAGTAATGCGCTCTATCTAAATAGATGTGCTTGGTTGATACTGGAGTTCGATCTCTAGTGATGACAAATCTATGACTAGACTTTACTTACCTTCCAACCGAACATATATCAGTCCAGGGGCATTTCCCCTGAAATACTATTGGTGAAAAAAGAAAAAAAAATGTGTCATAATTAATTTCAAGATATATTTTTTGAGTTTAATTTATACGCACCGACAGTGTAAAAATATTTTACATATACATCCAATGAAGTGTTGCCACATCATTTAATGAGTTTAAAAACATATGACTTGTCATACTCATTAAATGACGTGACAACACATCATTGATGCACGTGTAAAACATTTTTACAATGACAGTCCATATAAATTAAGGATAAAACTTAATAACAGTTTTATATGTCATGTTCTTACTGTTCCCACTTAAAATATATAAAAAAACTGTCAAAAACTACTCAAGGGGTGTATTTTAAAACAATCGAATTACACTTTTTTACAAAAATAAGTACTCCCTTCGTCCCGTAATATATGTTACAATTGACCAAATCACACAGTTTAAGAAAAAATAATAAATAAAAGAAAGAGTGATAATTTTACCAAATTAATCTCATTAACTATTGATGTATTAACTATTGTCATAAATATAAAGTGGAGTACTTGAGGGTATAATTGACAAACAAATATTTAATTTTGCATTGAAAATTAAAGGTGACATATATTTTAGAACAATTACTTTTTACAAATATGACATACGTTATGGGACAGAAGGAGTAATTTTTTTTTTTTTTTTTGAGTGGAACAACAAGAGCATGTCTAAGGCAAAGGCCATACGTTTTTGTCCATAAATTAAATCCATATTTTTTATTAGTATTTATTTATTTATTTATTTATTTATTTATTATTAGTATCGGTAACGAAGGTTATTTGTTCCGCTTAGTCGACACGGCGCACATGAAACGAGCGAAAAAGCTACACTGTCCGTCCGATCAAAATGTAACGTTCTGTAAGGCATTTGGAATATGTACCGTGGGATGTAGGTTTCGTAAAAGCCAACGGCTATGATTTGCAAATAGCTGCGGGGAAAGAGTCCAGCGGGCCTTTAAATAGAGCCCAGCGTGGTCTCATTCGTTTGCACATCTCTCTCTCTCTCTCTCTGTCTCACTTACACACTTCTCTCTTTCCGTTGGAGTATGAAGAATTAAGGTAAGCGAGGCGAAGAAAGAAAAAGGGTTTTCTAGGGTTTGGGGAGCATTTGCTTGGTCCTGTTAGAGATTAAGGTTTTGAATTGGACTTGTGCTTAGAGTATCGCGCATACTGTTGTTTCCTTTTTCGTGCATTTTCTTCTCTCAATCGGTTATTTCCTTCTTCATATAGGGTTACCCTTGCTAGGGGCTAACCTCGTCTTAATTTCACTACGATTTCGATTCCTTCCTCGGGTACTTCTTTTCATCATCTAGACAATAAATAAGACCTAATTTATACATCTGGAGAATACGATTTTTTCAGAAATTGCAGTGTGGGAGCACCACTCATTGTGACGGTTGATATGTGCAGATATTGGAATTCAATCTCATGGCACCGGCTGTACATATAGAATTTACTGGACAAAAGGGATCAAGGAAGTGCTCTCTTTCAAAGATGGCTGGGAAATCACGAAAATACTCAAAGGTTAATGCTACCGGCTTTGTTCCCGATTTTCGTCATGCTGTGGAGACTATGGGTGAATCAGAAGGGCTTGGTAGCTCAGGAAGGGTTGATACTGAACTGATAGGATCGGAAGGTTCGTATGTTCCCAATTCAAAGAAATGTCTAAGCTTGAATGCTGGTGGTTTTGGTAGTTTTGATATACCGTTTCAACTGTTGTCTTTATCAAAGATGTCACCTTCTGAGAGAAGGGAATTGAAACTGAGATTGAAATGGGAACTTGATGAAGTAAGGAAAGTTCAAAAGAAAATTGCTGGTATGAATTCAAACCCTGCTGCATTATCTTCCTGTAGCGAGGGACAGAAGAAGCCTCCATTAGAAAGTCAGCATAGCATAGTGGAAGCATCAGTACCACATAGTAAGAAACGCCCCCCACCCAGTCGTAATGGTCCTAAAACAAAGAGGAGTGCTTCTGGGCGATTGGATTCTGTGAAACCTACTGTACGGGTGACACCTTCAAATACTGCATTGGCGAAACAGTGCGAGTCATTACTTAACCGTTTGATGTCTCATAAATATGGCAAGGTTTTTGACAAACCCGTTGACGTTGTAAAATGGAACATTCCTGATTATTTGACTATCATCAAGCATCCAATGGATTTGGGTACTGTGAAGAGTCGACTGATTTCGGGTGAATATTCAAGTCTTATGGACTTTGCTGCAGATGTGAGGCTGACTTTCTCAAATGCTATGACATATAATCCACCTAGCAATAGTGTGCATACCATGGCAGATGCACTAAGTAAATATTTTGAAACAAGATGGAAGCCTGTGGAGAAGAAAATTCTCACCATTGATGGTGTGCCATTGCCATCTGAGACTTCAAGACCCACTACTCGTGTTGAAACTGAAATTGCTGACCAAATTCCTCCCATGAAAAAGAAGAAAATAATGCCAAATGAAACTAATGTCAAGTCTGAGCCTATTAAAAGAATCATGACTGATGAGGAGAAGCGAAAGTTGAGTATGGAGTTGGAGGCATTAATTGCAGAGTTGCCTGAAACCATCATTGATTTCCTGAAGGAGCAAAGTTCTAATGCTGGACAAACAGATGATGACGAAATTGAGATTGATATTGATGCTCTCAAAGACGATACATTATTTAGACTGCGGAAGCTTATTGATGATTATATGCTGGAGAAGCGAAAAACCCAGGCAATAAATGGACCATGTGAAATTGAGGTTTCTCTCCCTCCTTACCCCTCCCTCTCTCTTCATGCTAAACTACTGTTGAGTATGTTTATAAATCATTGTGGCATGTATGTTATATAGAGTTGTAATTGTTTGCTTGCTTGATCTTCATGCAGCTTGCTAATGGACCTGGGTTTAGCAATTTATCAATGCAACCATGCAATGAACCAGTTGAAGAGGATGTTGACATTGTTGGTGGGAATGATCCTCCTCCTTCAAGTTACCCTCCTGTCGAGATTGAGATAGATGGCACCGACAAAGACAGTAAATGCAGTAGTTCAAGTAGCTCCAGTGGCGAATCTGGCTCTTCATCCAGTGGTTTGTGTTAATGCATACTTTTGATGTGTTTTTCTACTTCAGATATGTTAATATTTCTGATTCCGATATTTACAGCATGCACACAATTTTTTCTTCATTCTTAATTTCTTGTAGATGGTGACTTCCTTTTGATCACACAGTTTAAATTTCTGTAGAATTTTAGGGCCCGTTTGGGGCAAGATAAGAAAGATAGGATAAGACAAGTTATCATATCCTATCATATCAAGTATTTTTTGAGTCAATATGATAGTTATCCTATTCATTAGTTTTAATTTTATCTTGAGGGGAGAATTGGGTTAGAAATGAGTAGGAAAACCTGGTGGTATAAAGCTCTTGCTGTAACAGGCTCTAGAGAAGGTTTGAACCTATTGTAGATCTATTATAGGCAGTCTTACCTTGCATTTCCATTGCAATAGGCTGGTTTCATGACTTGAACCCGTGACCTCTAGGTCATACTACAAAAATCATCAATTATTGATTCCACGACTTGGACATTGAAACTGTGGCATTTACTCCAGATTTTTATTGTTTTGAACTAAAATCAGCATCTGAAGGAGAAGTGTGAATTGTTAATGTGGACAATTCGGAATACATAACTGGAGTGTGTAATTGTAGATTGGTAGGGTTCCTTTAGTATAGTTGGTGGAATCTGGCTTACCATATCCAAGGAGCATGGTGGCTTTCCTTTGGTTGAGAGTTTACAGAGGCATGTTAGCATGTCAGAATGTAATCGTGGGGTCTTTTCAATGTATCTTACTATTGGTCATTGAAACTTTGAGGGTTTACTGATAAGTTATTCAGTTACATTTTTAAGTTGTAGTTAGTTGGAAGTTGGGACAATAATTTTTCTCTTAATAATGTCTGACCTGCCCAATCACATTGATTGACCAATGTCGTAGACATCACTAGCAGGGAAAGACTTGTTAGTTGTTAAGGACCCTTGCTTGCTCCTCACCTGGCAGCGGGTGATATGTCCAGGTTGGTGATGTTCTTCTCATAGGACTGTGGAATGGGCTAAATTGGTATATTGAACCTTGCAATAATTTGACACTAGCTCCACATCTGGTAGTGGGTTGCATTTTCAGGTTGGGGATGTTCTCCTCAAAGGGCTATTGAATGGGCTAATTGGTATATTGGTGAATTTGGGCGGGTGGGGTTCTGTGGGGGCATCCTATTCCTACCTATGATCTATACCGTTGGAGTAGTATTTCTAGAGTCAGCATGAAAGATTGTGATAAGGGATGATTTGTTATAGCACTGTCTTAGAAAATTTGATGTGCATCTTGGCTGGTAATGATGGATAAGTGTCTGATATAACCGACTTTGTTTCATATAATTTTCTTAATTAGATTATTTTGGATTCTCTGAAAGTTGAGTTACAGCTTTAGCATACTATTTAAAAATATTTTAAATTTTATTATAGCATTGCCATCGTGAAATGATGTTGTTATCTTTTGCCTTCATTTATGGTTTTGGAAAATCACATGCGTGAGCATAGCAGGGGGTTATAATGCTTAGATTGATTAGGGGGAGTAGTTTATATTATCATTTTGAATGAGAGTATGAAGTTCAGAAATCTTCAATATTGGTTTTGCTTTCACTGTTGTTTAGGCACATTACATCAATATGTGCATTATAGTCAAAAAGGCAAAAGAGCCCTTAGAGCACTTGGGGCTTCTAAATCTAAGGCCTTGAGGTGAATGGGGCCAAAAAGCGCATGCCGATTGAAGAAAGGTGTTACAAAAGAATAAAATTTATATATAAAAATGGGAAAAGAACAAGTTGAAACAAATAAAGAAAATAAAAAGTCCTAGACTATCAACTTAATAACCGAAAGTTCCCGAAAACCATTTGAAGAAAACATTGTTGCTAGAGATGTAATAATTCCATTCATGTTCATTTTCTTAACTCCAACTATTTGTATAGTTAATTCATGACATGGTATTAGCTTTATGATTAAAATTTCAAGAGTTTGAACCATGCTGTTGCTTTTTTCCTAAATTAAAGTTGAACTTAAGAACATGGTAGGTGGCTTGTGCATTCAAGCCCTAATCTAAGGGCTCTTGCATGTAATGGTGTTTAGAAATGTATTAAAACCATTTTTGTCCCTTCACCTAACAGTTCAAGTAGCTAATTCTTGACAAATATCAAATAAAATATTTGAAAATGTAGCTGCTAATACTCAATTCATTTACAAGCCGTGATTGACTCCTGCGTTACAATTGTTTTTATATTAAGACCGTTTTTATATTAAGACCTAAGGCATTGGTTGGGCTGTATTAATTCCTTGTCCCACAAGGAAGCGCCTCAAATGCCTTTGCTATGAGGTAAAACTGCCCTTAAGGCGCACACCTCACTGAAAAGGGACAGCTCCTCGACTGGCAAAAGATGGTGATACATTTCATTTCCCTGCCTCAGTACCAAAGTCGCATTTTTGTGTATTTAATTATACCGGATATGAAGCGACTAACGGGTTATCTGTAAAGTTTAAATAGGTGATTTTAAGATTGTGATTTGTTTTATAGAAATTTAACATGAAGTTGAATTTATGTTTTGATTGATTATGATCATTAAAAGCTTTTTTACTTTAAAAACTATTTACGATTGGAGTATTTTTTTTCAAAAGCTTTAACATTTTCAAATTTTTAAGATTTTTTTTTTTGTAAATAGTTGATTTTTTTACGGGAAAAAAAAATTAACAAATGCACTCTGAATTGCAATTGAAACAAGAAGAGATTTCAGTGCACCATATTGGTGTCTTCTCATAAAAAGATCCACTTAACTAATTAAAATTTTGATAAGAGGGTCTTGGGTTTTATTTGAGTTGATAGCCCCAATAAAGCAACTTTTTTTAAGAGGTTAACTGGTTCATTCTTCTTAAAAGATCTAATAGGTTATTGGGATAAATCTGTGGGTTACAGCTTTTTATTGGTATGTGATTAATTGATTACTTCCATTGACAAATTGTGGCAAAAGTACCACTTGCATCGATGTGCTGATTGTAAACTTTGAGTGCTTAACAGATTCAGGTTATCTTTTCTCAGATTATTTTTAGGACCACATTTATAAACGCATATTGACACAGGAGTCCACCAACTTTGCTTGATTTATTGTTGGATTTTATTTAAATTTACTACCGCTGCTTTTCAATTAATAAGATTGTTGATTTCTAGTTACTCAGGCATATTATTTTTTTGTTGTATAGTCAAAAAGATTGGTTGATATAGTCCGTTCTCCATTGCTCTTAAAATTCAGTAGATATTAACAAATCTTTTCGTGTGGCTTATGATGATGTAAAAATTAGCTCCTTTAACTTGACCATTTCTGTGCTGAAATATGTCATCTTTTCTGAATCTCTTGCATTTGTGGCATGACAGATTCAGGTAGTTCATCAGAAAGTGAGTCAGACATTGCCAATGCATCAGAGCCTCTTAATCCTATCAAAGTAATGATACCTGGTATCTTGTTAATAGAATTCGATTTTTTTTCCTGCCTTGACTCTAGTATCCCTGTTATTTCAGGAAAAAGTAGGTTGTGACGTGTCTTTAGATGAAAGGAAAGGGGATCTTGGTAATTCAGAAACTGGAATGGGTGAGCACCAAGTTTTCTGGTGTTTTTTTAGCATGTTCTCAGTTCTTATATTACTTATTCTGTGCATAGTTTTGATGGGGAAGCTTCAGGTACCATTACTTTGTCGCTAACAATATCTTTTTCATGTAGATTCAGTGAATGCAGTTGGCCAAGTTGAGCAGAGTTTGCAGATTAAACCAGTTATTGATGAGCCCCAAAGCTGTCAAGAGGGTAAGCTCGAAACATGAAGAAATCTGTCTGCCGTTAATTTTGGGGCATGATCTCACCATTCATGCTGTAACCTTTTAGGGGAGAATACTCCATCTAAGAGGCAGGTCTCTCCCGAAAAGCTCTACCGTGCAGCTTTATTAAGGAGCCGATTTGCTGACACCATACTTAAAGCTCGAGAAAAGGCACTTGAAAAGGTTCGTTACTGTTGTTATTTGGCATTTTCAGATTTGCTGCAAGTTTTATTTGAATACTGGTCGTTTATATTGATTCCCATTGTCGTTGAGAAGCAGGACCCTGAAAAACTTAGGATGGAGCGAGAAGAGCTTGAGAGGCACCAGAAGGAAGGTATGTTTTTTATTTTGAACCTTGGATTGTTTGTTCTTCCTGTCTTGTAATGCTGCTTCAGTTTTTCAAGCTTTAACTGATGTTCATAAATTTTGTTTTTGTGCATCACTAGAGAAAGCTCGATTGAAGGCTGAGGCAAAGGCTGCGGAAGAGGCTCGGAGGAAAGCTGAAGCAAAAGCTGCAGCTGAAGCCAAAAGGAAGAGAGAATTGGAGAGAGAAGCGGCTCGTCTAGCTTTGCAAAAGGTGAGTTTGAATGACTTCTAATTTTAGAAACATAGGACTTGAAGTCAGCTTCCTTGTAAGTTCCACTGAATAGCTTTGTTTGCAGATGGAGAAAACTGTAGATATCAATGGTAGTAGTCAATTTTTTGAAGATCTTGATATGCTGAGTGGTGTACAAGACGAACAGTTACCAAGTTTTGCAGAGGAGTCAAGCCCAGATTGTCCTCAAAATGGTTTGGGTTCTTTCAAACTACAGGGGAGTAGTAATCCGTTAGAACAGCTAGGATTGTACATGAAGGTTGATGATGAGGATGAGGAAGAAGAACCACATCAGAGTGAAGCAAGGCCAGCAAATGATGTAGAAGAAGGAGAAATTGATTGATGGGTTTGTTATGTCCAGTTATTGTTGCATCAGGTTAACAAGATAAATTGGTGGTTTTAAGGAACAGTGGCTTAGTTTAGTAACACGTTTTCGTACATAGTATTATTACCTTTGTTTGCTTTGACTCTTGCTTGGCACCTATGGCGATGGAATTGCAAAAGCTAGAGCCAAGGGCATAAAGTTTGAATTTGGTTTTTGGTTTTGGATTGAGAAATGGTTGAAAATGTGGAACACCAAACTTGTGGCCCCCATTTATTGAAGGTCTTTGTTTTCTAGATGGAAAATTAGTATCAATTAGGATGTCCAATTTTGTTTGTAAAAAGAAATTCATATTTGTAGATAGTTCTTTGCTCTGATCTTAGTCAGCTTCACTCGTAATGTAAAAATTTTAGATCCGAAGCAAAAGCAATTCTTTTTATTCATTCGTCACCTAAACTTGTTACCTAAACTCTTTTTAATAAAACAATAATAATAAAATCAAATTTTAAATATAAATCAAATTTTAAATAACATTTTTATAATATAAATCAAATTTTAATTTTAATTTTTTTGAAATAATTTCTATAGACGTTAGTCAACTCTATCAAAGTCTAAAGCGTAATGGTTTTTTTGTACGAACCGCACCAAACAACACTTGAATAAATGGTTTAGGATTTCTTACTAGCCCTTTCTTTCTCACTATGCATCCATTTCTTAGAGATGCATGCATTTTTTTGGGCAAAGGAAATCAACAGTCATTATCTCTTCACCAGCAAATCCAAGGGCGCTCAATGCTGCAGCCAATCCAAGTCCAGAATAAATGTCATGTGATTTAAGTCAAACAATATTTTTTATTTTATCTAATCAATATTTTCCATAAAAAAAATTCTATTCAATATTTATTTTTCAAAAACAAATCAGAGACTACATCATCGATATTCATGTATTACCAACATCGTATGGTACAAATGGTAGATACTCAATCCCTTAAACATGTGGTCGGAGGTTCAATCTTTGACCTATGTGCATGAAAAAAATATTAGGAGAGGTCAAACTCTTAAATGAATATTAGTACATCGTAGAATTAGACTCTACAATTACGCGCGTGAATACCCTAGTTTAACAAAAAATCAGTATTCACGCATTTTGTTACATTTGCTATTCCATGTGCAAGGACGGAGCAATGTTTTCTTGGAGTGCATTTGGATTTTGCATGACGACAATACCACTAAATTCTGAATCATCCAATTGTCTTGACTCTTGACCTTTGAATAAAATTAATTCCCTTGAGATACGTGTTCGATTCATTGAAAATAGATTTCTCAAAATTTATAATGTTAAACATAATGCACGAAATTAATATTACTGATTTTCTTGTTGAATGCACATTGATTATCGTTTTGGGGTATAAAAGTAAATATACGTCATGATTCCTAGAGATATGTGTTAAATATGTGTTTTTATACACTCAAAACCTAATAATAGAACTCTTTATTTCTTTTGAGAAATAGAGAAAATCTTTACTCCATTGATACCATAGAAGATTCATAATCAAATCATTCATAATATGCAAAATTTTACAGACTCATTTGTTTTATCTATAAAAATACGAAATAATTTTTTGTTTAATTGCCGACTAGCTCCTATTCTATCCGACCTATGTTTATTATGCAAGTCAAAACTGCAGAGTACGATTTCGCGTAACTACTAAAAACAAGTCTCAAAAATTAATCTAGACTATTGAAAAAAAGAAACTAGAGCTAATAAAAAGACCTAATAAAACATGGACTAAAAGGAGCACATGACCAAATCAAAATGTCGTGAGGAATTTAAGACAAGTGTGTCACGAGTAAAATTTGTAGTCCTTGGCTTGTATTATGATCTGCCTCAACGCGCCAATAGGAGAGAAAATCATCAATGACAGTCCAAATCCGATGCAAAACTAAAACAGTGATATGAAAAATCAGATTCATACAGTAAAAAGAAAAAAACACAAGTCACTATTAAACAAAAGAATAACTTAGAAGTGTGGAGAATAATTATGGTCTACATACCCAATTTGCACACCAAGACAAGCTAAATCTCTTTGGTTTGTAGATAAGTAGCCACATTATGCAAGGGAGCTACAATACAAACCATCACGATCATAGTTAACATCAACATTTGTCTTTTTAAGGCTGTAAAATGTTAT
The DNA here is from genome assembly GCA_037113605.1 of Calophaca sinica. Lineage (NCBI taxonomy): Eukaryota > Viridiplantae > Streptophyta > Magnoliopsida > Fabales > Fabaceae > Calophaca > Calophaca sinica. The sequence continues at coordinate 30,048,803 of CM073731.1, read as the reverse complement.
TAGAGACTATATTTTCCTTACAAAATATGTGGTTGGAGCAAAGACAAGTCCCCCAAAGAAGCCGAGAAGGGCACCAAAGAAAGGAAATGTAATTGCAAGGAACATGGTAAGTGCTACATACATATAAATAAATTTGTAATTGTTAGATAAATCCTCTCAATACGTGAAAGTCAATTATAAAGTATGAGAAGAGAAGGGAAAGCACACTAACAAACGTATATATTGCGAGTTGAGAATCGAAGTAACCACGTTGGCTTGAATTTCATCCTTTTACCAGAAATGATTCCAACATATCAAACACTGGAACTGCGAACACCTGATTAACAAGAAAATTAATTAGATGTATCAAAAGAATTTAATGGATATACACTGACTGTATCAAAAAGGGCTAAATTATGTTTTTATTCCCTTATGTATTAAAAATTTCAATTTAGTCTCTTATGTGTAAAGTTTACACTAATGTGGTCTTTTTTTTTCTTTTTCCGAAGTGGTACCTAATATCATAAATATTATACCAATGTTATCCTTTTTTGCACAAAAGAGAGACTACATTGGTATAATTTTTTAACATAATGGACTATTTTATTTTTTTGATGAACCATAATGGACTATTTTAGAAACAAATAACAAGAGGGACCATATTTTACACATAAATGATCAAATCGAAATTTTTAATATATAAGGGACCAAATTGAAAGCTAAAATAAACACAAGGGACCAAAAACATAATTTAACCGTAAAAAAGTTTTATACGATCATCCAATCATATCTAACCATGTAGTTGTTTGTTGAGATAGAAATATGATTGGACGACAATGTAACCAAATTGAAACATAAAAATAAGGGACCAAAAACATAATTTAACCGTAAAAAAGTTTTACACGATCATCCAATCATATTAACCATGTATCTGTTTGTTGAGATAGAAATATGATTGGACGACAATGTAACCAAATTGAAACATAAAATAAACATAAGGGACTAAAAACATAATTTAACCGCAAAAAAATTCTACACCGTCATCCAATTATATCTAACCATTAAGCTGTTTGTTCGGAGTACCGTGTAATTTTTTTTTTTTATCCCGTCAATGCATATCCATCAACACACATAGGCGCGTACCTGATAACTTCCAATGACATGGACAACAACAAAGATGTTAGCAGCAGCAATGAGCCAGCGTGGTTTCTCAAGTGACAAAAGGATGTTGTCATCAACAGAGTTTCCAAAAGAACGGTAACCAAAGATAGCAACAGGAAAATAACACAAAGCCACAACGATATAAGCAAAGATCATGCCCTTCCACATGGCTACTTTGGAGGGCTTTTCAGGTGTGGAAGGAATGGTTGCTTGGATCTCCAAAATCACATTGTGCCCAGCATACCCAAAAGCTATATCCCCCAAACCACTCAAGATGCCAAGCACATTTCCTGCATTGCTTGAATATCTTCTCCCATATTGCACGTCTGGTTTAACCCCCCTGTGAATTGAAGCTATCCACGCAACGGTGGAGTAACTACACAAACAACGAAACAAACATATTTTTTACATGGTCCATTAATGTCTAATACACAAAGAAATTGTTACATGGGTATGGTAATGTTCGTTACAGAGCTTCGAATGTTCATAAAATACCCAGTTTGGTACGGATTAAAAAAAGTAATTTTGACATTTAATACTTTAAAATGTGATTATTTTTTAAAAAAATGTGTTTTTTTTTCATAATTTAGATATTATTACCTTTATTCTTTATTATAAGAAAATTTTGGATTTTTTTTCAACTATAAAAAAAAAGTAACTAATTTCAAGATGTATTTATTACAAATTTTTTTTGGTAAATTCTTCCATACACGGGAAGAAAGGTGGGTATCGATACCCATCCGTGAAACAGATAAAAATAATTTCAATAAAAATAAAAAAATTATAATTCAAACATAAATTATAAATAACAAAACAAATAAAACCCACAAAACAAACCCGAAATAAAAAAATAGATTGAAATATCAAAAAAAAATTGAAATCGCGTATGAAAGAAGTAAAATAATAGAAGAAATTGACCAAAATATAATTTTATTATTAGGAATGAAATAAGAAAAGAAGAATAAGCTAGGAATGAAATTAAATAGTTTACACAAACATTAGAATATTATTTAAGCAGTGGTCCAAATAACAAAAATAGAGAAAGAATTTTTATAAAAAAAGAAATAGAAAAAGAATGAAAAGACTCCTCAGAGAAAGTCAAAATTTATTAATAAATATAAATTTTTTTAAGGAATTTCTCATATATTCTCACACTAACAATAAGTATGAAAACTAAGCATTTAATTTCACTTTAAAAAAGTTAAAAAATGATGTGGCGTCAAATAATTGGTCATTGAGTATCCATACCCAATAAAACTCCGGGGTATCGAAGTTCACACCAATTTTTTTATACCCCTATGTTGTGACTTTACATATTTCCAGACTTCTTTATTTCTATGAATTAATGACATGATAGATATAATATGAGGGGTATATTTGGAATGACATTTCAATTATGAAAAATACTTAGATACGTGTTGTTGGGTGTTGTTCTTCACTTAAAAAATGTTCATAACTACCTATAACTACTTAAACACATAAATATCTCAAAACTCATAACTGCCCACGTATAAAAAATGATTTTGTATTTCTTTCTCTTCTGTCATAAACTCTCTTCTATCGTTCCGTCAAAAAAAAAAAAAAAAACTCTCTTCTATCATAAATAATTTTTTTTCTAAAAGATAATCAAAATAACTTTTCATTTTAACCAGAAAAATATTTTTTCTAAATATTTTTAAAGAAAGCTTAAACAAACACAACTAAAACCATTAAAATTGATTTTTTACTTAAAAAAGTGATTTTATAATGAAAAAACCTATAACAAAGGCATTCTTAGATTTTCCATTTGTAACGTGAACAGATACCAATGTCCATTATTTGTTACTTGTTTTTTTTTTTTTCAGATAAAAATTTACATGCTTTTATTTGGCTGAAGAATTGAGTCAAAAACGGATTCCTTAAAAATTTCCATTGATATTAAAAGTTACGAAAAAATTCAAATTTAAAATATTCTCTCTTTAAGCAGTTAGTTTTTCTTTTTAAATGAAAAAGTGGAACACATGAATTCACTTAAAAATTATATGGATGATCAACAAATGTGATACTGATACCCTACCTGAGTGACATGACGGCGGCGGCGAGAGAAACACCGGTGATGGAGTTGAAACTAGGGAGATGAGAGAGAAGATATTGAACACCAGCAAACATCATGATGAATTAAGTAGTCTTAATAGGCTGACAGTCATCACAAAGAGTCTCATGAAACTTCTTTAGAGATTTTCCACCAGTGATCATGTAAACTATATTAACACCAATCTCCACCATTAGTTGTTGTGGCACCACAATCCAAAGTCCAAGCTTTTCCCCAAATGCATGTTGACCTAATTCATGATACCTGTCAAATCTCCTTCCTGACTCTGCCTCATGCATTTCAATCATTTGCCATGCAGTGTACAAAGTGCAAATCCATGATAGGACCAAAAGTGTCATGCCAAGACCCCTGCCACAACAATATTAATATTGAAGGTCACATGAATTAATTTTTTTTGATAAGCAAAAGTAATATTAAAAGTGGGAGTACAAGGGGTACTCCAACCGAAGCAACATGAGGGGCCTCATTAAAACCTCTCAAAGTCAAAAACCCAATTGGGAAAAAAGACTAAAGGAAGAAAAAGAGTACCCCAAGCCATGAGTTACAAATGTTTACAACCAAATACTGCTTAAGAGTTCAACACTTCTCCAACACCTGGAGACAACCTAATGGATTGCAGCACCAATCTGAATAAGCCAAGGACATCCCCCTTCCTACTCTACTCATAATCCAACCCCAGAAGGTCACATGAATTAATGAACGCTATATAGTAATGGTAAACTATAGTAATATATCTATATCGAGGTTTTAAATAAATTTCTGCGACCGCGATTTGAGCTGTAATATCATAGTTTTTTATGTCATCATGACCACGATTGAAACTATATTAACTGCATTTGACTGCGTTTCTTTGCAATATCAAGGATCGCAATACGACTGCGGTTGTTACAGTGACCACGATTTAAAACCTTGATCTATATTAATTGCAAATGCTAAGGAATTAATATTTAAAAGGGAGGGGTAAAAATTAAGTTGAACAAACCATCCAAGCTCAGACATAGCGTTGGGAAAACCGAGAATTCCAGCTCCAACAACGGCAGTGACATTGTGAAAGGCAGAATACCACCACTTTGCGTTCCTGGATTTAGTGATGGGAAGCCAGTTATTGATATTTGTTTCAGCCATTTTTCTTAATTTTCTCACTGATCTTGTTCCAGATGGTTAGCTTTATAGATTCTTCCTTCCACATTCTACTATCAATTATATGCATGAGATGCTGTACTTTTCCTGTGTGTATTACCTAAAGGTGTTGCTGCATAATTCTGGTTTGTCATCCTTATTAGGGGTTGGGTGGTGTACTCTTTTTCTTCGCTTGGTCTTTTTTCCACTGGGTTTTGGCCTTGTGAGGTTTTAACGAGGCACACCCGCCCTTGAACAACTTGTATATATGGGTTCGGAGTACCCCTTGTACTTCAAGTTTTAATATAATCTTTGCTTATCAAAAAAAAACAACAAGCTCTTATTTTTAAAGAAAAAGAATAATATGAGAAGATTATTTTAATTATCCTTTTAGAGATAGAGACAAATTTAAAATCGGAGGTTAGATGAAAGGTTTTGGTATCACCACATCTTCTAGAGATATATATAGTTTACAGATATATTTAAAATATAGTTAAGGTTAAATTTAAAATATGTTTTTGAAATTTTTATCTCTCTTTTTTTAATAACCTCTTATCACTGATGAAACTGATTGTTGCTATCCAAAACTTGATAAGCATACTTAGTTCAATTAATTTATTTTTAATAAAAAAATAAAATATAACTATCTAAGTGGTGGTTATATATTGTTATGCAGTTAAGAAAAAAAAATAAGGGTAATAAAGGAATTAAATTGTGGACATCAAAATCTTGCTCGTCTGTTAAATAAATTGTAGACACCAAAATCAGGGGTAATAATGGAAAATAAAAGCGATATTAATAAAATAACAACAACTACTGGTGGAAAGACAAGCACCATCGTGCTCGTGTGTCCACATTTTATTATTTCTTTTCGCTTCGGTTCTAGTTCGTCTCACAACCACCAACAATGAGTTTTCCTCTTGTCGCTAATAAGTCTTTCTTCTTTCTTTCTCACTAGAGTTCTCCTTCCCCTCCATCTTTTTCTTCCTCTTCCACTCGCAAATCTCTTTCTCTTAATCCTCTTTACTTTCCCTCAAGATTTGTGTGTAGAACATGAAGAAAATTTGATTCTAAACAAAAGACGCAACCTTGAGAGAAAATGTGAAAATAACCGTCTAAACCTAAGTAAGTGGAGTTATCGGTAAATTTAAGCCGAGTTAAGTAAAGGCAATTAGGGAACATGTGAACACAAAAATGGTAGTTACTAAAGGCAATTGCCTTTATATATAGATCTAGATTAATAATATTATAGATACATGAATCGAGATTTTTAAATTGAATTTTTGTTTTCTAAATTATTATCTAATAATTAAAAAACTAAATAAATCATAAATGAAAATAGTTTTTTTCAAAATATATTTTAAAAAATTTTAATGTATTAAAATATTATAATTTAATAATTGCAAAAAATTTTGACACAACATCCAATATGGCAAGGATCATGGACTCAAGGAGAGGGTACTATATGCCAGAGCAGTAGGAGCTATCATGTACACTATGACTTGTTCATGTCTTGATGTCACCTATACACTGTGTGTAATTAGTCTAGATCAAGCAAATTAACCCTACTGAGAGATATTGAAAAGTGGTTAAGACCATTCTCAAGTATCTAAGAACTAAATACTAGTTCCTCTACTATGGAGATCCTGAATTAAAACTAAAGAGTTCTACGAATGCACGTTTTGCACATCATACATAATGATATCAAATCTTTTCTAGTTAAATTTTCACTTTAAATAATGGTGCAGCGACAGTAGATTCAACATCTAAAGCTAAGTATGTAACAGCAAGTGAAGGTGCTACAGAAGCAATTTGGATGAAAAATTCACATGTGAACTTTGTTTGATCCCTTCAATAGAAGAATTGTTTCCATTGTTGTGTGACTATAGCGAAGTTATTGCTGAAGCAAAAGATCCAAGACAACAACAAAGATCTAAACATATTTAGCGAATACTTCACTTGATTAGATAAATCATTGAATGTAGTGAAATTAAGATTCAAAATACAGATGGAAAAGAGAATGTGATAGATCTTTTAATTCACCAAGGCACTTAGAGCAGTATTAGCAATACGCGTTGCTTTAAAGTCAAATGGTGGACCCATCAAAGACAGCTTGGATTGGGCATTGCTTTATTTAAGTGAACGTAGCTCTGCAATTGCACGCAGCTGAAAATTAAGGAAACGGTGTACAATTCACTGCCACATCTCTCAATTAACTGCCACCTAAGAAATAAAGACACGCCCAAAAATTTAAGTTCCCACCGATAAAGCTGCTCTTAGGGGAAGTGGGTCGCAAGGGGTGGGGGCGCATAGGAGGAAGGGGTTTCGCGTAGAGGGTGGGGGATGGGAGAGAGAAAGAGATGGGATAGGGGTTGGAATATTTTTTAAAAAAAAGTGAGGGGGTTAGGGTGCTACCGAACAATAAAGAGGGTATTGGAAAAAACTCCTAAAGAGTTTTCTGCCTCACGTGACTTAGACAAGTGTTTTTCAATACCATAAGAGATAAAATTTTGGCAATGGGAAGAAATAACTTGTGCAAGACAAATTTAAAAGTTGAAAGCAAGTAGAATCAAAACAAATTATTAACACTACAAGAATAAACACTCTTACCCACTGTCTTTTTTCGTGGGCCCAGGCGGCAGGAAATTATCGAGGGCCTAAGCCCCAGAAAAGGACATTTGAATTTCGTGATCAGTTATCTAGGGCCTTGACCCACGGTACGCATCCCCATTGTTTTCGGCGGCTTCTGTCCACGCTAACTTGGATCAGAAAAGAGGACTAACACATTTGACCACTTATCCTGGGCCACAGCCGACGGTAATACACCAGGATTGTTAACGTGGGCCTAAGCCCGCGGTTTTTTTTTCCTTAAACATTCATCCTGTTTCTCCCCCTCATCTCAAACCCTCACTTTATCCCTCCCACCCTCACTCACCGTCTCTCCTCTCACCCTGTTCCTTCTCTTCTCCTCTCAGAACCTCCATACACAAAGTTTCCTTCTCTTCGGTCCCTACCCAGATCTAGTGCGGTGCACGAATATTTGGGAGGTCACGACCTTGATCGCTATGGAGAGGCGGAGTGGTGGCAGATTTGGGGATGGCGGATGTTCGTGCGATTGCGCGCTCTTGCGACCCCTCTTCCGAGGTGGCAGCGATTTAAGTTGTGGATTCGTCTTCCAGCAGGTCGTTGAGTGTGGCGCCGCCGTCAGAGCTGAAGAGAAACGGCACATTGTCGGTTTTCGGGTGGAGCGGGAAGAGGTTCAGTTGGTTTTGTTGTTGTTGGTTTTGTTGTTTGGTTGTTGGTGCTGTTGGTGGGTCGATTTTTTGGGTTGGTTTTGGTTTTGAGAGAGTTGAAGGCGGAGACTGAGGAATTTGGGCTTTCTTGTTTTTGTTCTGTTTCTGCGTTTGAGTGGTTTTAGAGAAGACGAAGAAGAAGATGAAGAAGAGGAAGAATTAGAAGAAAAAGCTTTATTGGTCTGTTGATTTTGTTGTTGGGGCTGCTTCTTCTTCTTCATAATAGATTTTGGGATGATTACTGCTTCTGCTTCGTCTGGATTGGGTGTTTAATTTCTGGATTGTGTTTAATTTTTGTGTCTGGGATGGGTGTTTCTGCGTTGTTTGATTATTTTAGTTTTTAAATAATAATTAAATTTAATCAGTTTAAAAACTGGTTAAATTTAATTTTTTTTCTTTTAAAATGCCTATTCATTTTATCGTGGGCTTTTTCCCACGGTAATGGTCTCGCCAATTACCTAGGGAATTGGCCGACGATAATTACCTGGGGCCAGTGTCCACGTTAATTACACGCGGCCTACAAAAAAAGGCCCACGGTAAAAGTTACCATCGAGCAAATAACCTATGGAATGTGGCCCACGTGAGCCCACGGTAATTTGTTAGTTACACACGGCTTTTGGACATTAGCGTGGGCTTTGAGCCCACGGTATTAGCAGGTTTTCCTGTAGTGTAAAGTGTGTTTAGTGGTTCCTTTTTTTTTGGTCAACAACTTTCATTGATATGGAAACCCGGCTACAAATACCGAATGGGACAAAGGCTAGCCAGACGACCAACAATACAAGACACGCACAAAAAATAGGCCTGAAAAAGGCATGCTATGTGGTCAATACAATGACATGACAAGTACCAATTGTTCCACCTCACAGTTCACTTACACAAGATAACTACATAGATCTTCAAACAGAGAACCCTAGATAAAATCTAGCTTCCCCATAACCCTTGCAGTCGGCCATCAAGGACAAACCACTGAGAGATCTAGAAGGAGGAGGCGTGGGAAGTAGAGATCGTCGCAGATAAAGCATCACTCGGCCCTCCGTCAATCAATTCTGTACTCGAAGCTTTAGCCACAGATTGAATATGGCAAATATCAGATCTGAGTACCTTGAGGATGGGATCTGGGGGGTTCACAGTCCAAGCATATGGAAGACAACGTTGAAGAGCAGCTTTAGCAACCTCATGTGCCAATTGATTCCCTGTTCGTTGGGTCCAGGTAAACTCACAACTTTGGAAGCTTTGTTTGAGCATATTTAATGATAGATGATTTGAAAAATGGCTCCCCTTCTTAATTCACCTTTGCAGCACTGGACAACCTCAAGCGAGTTCGCCTCCAAAACGATTCGGTCAGCCCCGATATTAGAAGACATCACCAAAGCGTCTCTTATTGCAGTTGCTTCAGCGATATTTGGGGCTAGGCAAGGGAAAAGTCTAGAGGAACCAGTAACTATTATGCCTTATGCGTCTCTTGCCACAACTCCTGCATTTCCTATTTGCTTATCACTATCAAATCCCGCATCAACATTGATTTTGAGAACCCCTCTAGGAGGAGGGTTCTGTCGCGTAGCCATAGTGCTGTTAGGATTAGGTTGGTGGTTTCTAGAGTGATCTCTCTTCGTAAGTAGTTGTGAACAAAATTCCAAAACAAGGGAGTTAATTTGAAATAGAGCAGCCATAGGATCCAGATGTTCCTCTTCAAACAGGGCTCTGTTCCTGCATTTCCAGATAGTCCAAAGAGCGATGCATATTTGGGTAAAATCAAATTCTTTATAGGAAGGGTCAACGGCTAGTTTACTAAGCATCCTGTCAATCCAATTAGCAATAGAAGTGGTATTATCAGGGAGAGGTACACTTTGGAGTTGTAATCCAAACCAAATAGTGGTAGTCCAAGGGCAGAGCAGTAGTGCAGGTTCCACTGTATAGATCGGGCAAGTAGAATTCCTAGCAACTTTTTTCCTACACAACAACTCTTTCACAGGGATACTATTGTGACACACCTTCCAAATGAAGATTTTGACTTTCTGAGGGATATCAGCCATCCAAATTTCCTGCTAGATGCCAGTAGGTACTGAGTTTGAGCTACTGGGGCTTGTAGTGGGGTTGATCTGACTTTTGCTTGCTTCTACATACCCAGATTTGACAGTATATTCACAAGTAGTTGTAAAGGGCCACCAGAATTTGTCCTCTCTGTTCATCCAGCTGATTGGTGTTTCGATTACAACTTTAGCCGATTCGGGGGCTAACTCATTCTATAACTTTTGGATGTCCCAATTACAAAGGATAGGATCAATCAATTGACTTACAGAAGTAGCTTCCATTGTAGGTTTAGGCAGAGCCTGAGCTCCGTTTTCCAACCAAAGATCATCTATAGGGTGAATTTGTTGTCCATTTCCTATGGCCCACCTACCACTCTTCTTAATAAGGTCCCTTCCAAACCAGGGCCCTTCCAAACCCAAGAGGAGTTTATGCTATCCTTGACCTACAAAAAAGAAATGTTAGGAAAATATAGCCCTTTCCGGATTCTCACCCATAGAGCCTGAGGATCAGAGATAATCCTCCAAGCTTATTTAGCTAGGAGAGCAAGATTGAGCTCCTCAAAACTCTTGAAACCCATGCCTCCCTCATGCTTTCTCTTTGTCAGTTCCCTCCAATTCTTCCAATGGATACCCCTCCCCTTTTTATTAGATCCCCACCAGAATCTAGCAACAACAGAACATAGGTCTCTACAAAAACCTTTGGGGAATTTAAGGATTACCATCGCATAGGTAGGAATGGCTTGTATAACTGCTTTGATGAGAACATCTTTGCCCGCCTGGTTAAGTAGCTTTTCTTTCCATCCTTCAATTTTTGATAACACTCTGTCTTTTATCCAAGCCAGAGCTTGATTTTTTGACCTCCCTCATTCACTAGGAAGGCCCAGGTATTTCCTTGGTTGGTTCCAACACTGAAAATTCAGAATTCCAGCTAGTCTTTGTCTAGTACCCATAGGAACAAGATTTCCAAAGATTAAGCCAGATTTTGCTTGATTTATTCGATGTCCCGAGGCACAGGAATATCTATTGAGGGCATTCAAAATCTGGTAAAACTCTTCATCAGTAGCACTCCCAAACAGGAGAGAGTCATCCGCAAGCAGGAGGTGGGTTAAATGAGGCCCATTAGGTGAGAGTTGAACTCCAGACAGTAACTCGTGAGACAACCCATTAGCAAGCAAGTGAGATAGAACATCAAAAGCTAGAATGAAAAGGTAAGGGGATATAGGGTCTCCTTATCTGAGACCTCTACAGGGCACCACTTTCTCAGTCACTCGGCCACTGACTTTACTGAACGTGAACACAAGAAGGGGGAGGTTGAATTGTGTTCAAAACTTTTCGCAAACTTTAAGTTAAAAACACTTAGAACACAGGTTTTTCAAAACAGTTTGTTAAACGGATGCTGGAAATAAACCGGACGCTGGAAAAGCAGTTTGAGAAAACTTGTTTTTAACACAGCAGGATAAAGATAAATAGAAAGCAGTAAAGCAAGAGACACAGAGATTTATACTAGTTCACTACCAAACTGGTAGCTACGTCTAGTCCCTTCGTTCCTGAAGGATTTTCCACTATAATCAATCTGATTACAATTTTCTCAAGAGTATTCTTCTGTCACAACCTTGACAATACTCTCAACTTCTCAAAACGACTCGATGCTGATCGAGCCTTTGAGGGAACAGCCTTAATTAGGCCAAAACAACTTTTACAAATAAGTTGAATACAAGTATGAATAACTCTCACAGAGAGGATAAAAATTAAGCTCAATATAGAAATGCTTTCTAAAAGAAAGTGTCGGACGCTGAGTTCAGTTCTTGTCATCCAGAGACTTGGCTCGAAACTTGATTGCTCACAGAAGCAGTGCTTTCAGAGTATTGACTCTTTGTAGTGTATAGCAACAGTGCTTGTTCTCAGTAAATGAAGTAATATACTCTTGTACAGTTTCGGCAATTTCGACAGTTTTTAGCCGCATCTTCAATGGATATCTTGAGGTATATATAGGAGTTATGAAGGATATTACCGTTACAGTAAAAATGGCTCCTTTCCATTGAGTGAGGTGATTTCAAAAAGATGTCTCTTTCTTCCTTTCCAGAGAATATCTCAGTAGTACATATTACCGTTTTCGTACTACCTTGCTTTTCACAATTGCTTGTACGATTTTTGTCTTTTAGCTAAAGGTGTCACCTTTGATACCTCGTACAACAATTTTGGCGCATAAGATCAAATTCGAAATCCGTTCCAGAGGCTTCTGAGAAGAGGAGAAACAACGTGACCATCACGTGATATAAAATGAAGTTCAGACGCTCGCTCAGAACGGAAGATCGGACGCTCATAGCAATTGGATAAGACTAGTGTCACAAAAGGATAATTCCAGACGCTCACTAGGACATTATATTAGGATGAGCCGGATGCTGACACATGGAGTGTATCCTTCTCTTGAGAGCTTCTTTCTTCTTGTTTAAGTGGCTTAGAAATGTATGTAATATTAGTATCTGCACACTTCAAGAATAGTTAGAATATAAATTGTTCTCTTGTGAATGTTTTGTTATCATCAAAATTAATGAGGGTCTAAACTTCTCAATCGTTTAGGTTCCAATAATCTCCCCCTTTTTGATGATGACAAATATCTAAGGTAGATGAACAATTTAGTTTCAAAATGACATCAAGGGTCTCCCCCTGAATTTAACAATTTTGATATATAAGATAATTCTAATATTTAGGCGATAGTTGATAAACAAATTCAATTAAGTGATCGCAAAACAAAATACGTAGATGTATCAGAGTAAGATCGGATGCTGATTAAAAGGATTGATTTAATCAAATTGTATCAAATTTATTGATCATTATAAGAGCATTAGTACCAAATTCATTTATCATTATAAGAGCACTAGATCAATGAATATTAGCGCATTAATAAGTAACCACACAAATGCTATGTATGAAATGCTATGCATGATACTTCAGTTCCAGCGTATTCATCGGACGGTGAAAATCGGACGGTGGGTTAGTCAGATTTTCACGTGTTCATCATACGTCAGATTTTCACGTGTTCATCATACCTTTCTTTTACTCCCCCTTTTGTCATCAGACAAAAAGAGTGTAAAAACACATCATAGTCAACAGAGAAGGGAATTGCTCTGCTTCCAGATGCTGGTCTCAATCTTCCTTTAAATGACATCTGGAAGTGGTCTTCTCCATCCTTGAAGGTTGCACTTATTGGAGAGGCAATCTCCAATCTGGCAGCTCCAGAGGTGAAGGTCTTCAAATGCCATGTGGAGGGACGATTGTAGATGCTATGATATATCTCATACTTAACAAACTGTGGTTTGTATGAGACATTTTTCCTTCCACCAGCGTCTGTAGGTTTAAGGGTAATGGTGAGTAAGGTGGGAGTGGTTTTGGTGATTTTGTAGGTTTTAGGTGTGTGGGGTTTGAAGGGATTAATGGGAGGTATTTTGAATAAAAGGTTAAAGGGATGAGAGTGAAGTTTGGAGATATATGTAGTCAGTGAAGTATTTGAGGAAATTTGTGGTAGGTTAAGGTTGAGTGTAGTGGATGATGATTGGGTAGGTTTAGAGAGAGTTGAGGTTTGTTGGAGGCTCATTTTGGTTTTCCTGGTTTGTGTTTGTGGTTGTGAAACAGACAAAGGTGGTGCAGGAATAACATCATGAGCATCAAACACAGAAACTGATTCATCAGCAGTAAATTCAAGTACCTTTGGGTCAACTTCTGATGGCTTGACCAACCTTCTTTTGGACCCTCCGTGACAAAGCAGCGGGGAGGAGGAGGAGGGATTTGCTTCCCTTGACCAGACGCTGAAGCATCCTTTTCAGCTGCTGGTCTAAATTGTTTCTCCAAGACCTTTCTGATGGAAATTCTATCCTCATCTTCTGGTTCTTCAACAGTAGGTGCCACCTTCTGCTTTGTCCTTCTGGTCTCCCTTGAAGGGGACTCAGCAGGTCTTGTCACACCAGTCATTGAGCTTCTGGTGGCTTTCTTTTTAGCTTCTCCTTCCTGTTGCTCTATTTTCACCTTCTTGATCATAGAGCCTGTAATAAGCTGCATCCTGACCAAACTGTTGACTCCAAAAACTTCTGGACGCACAACAGCACCAACACCAAAGTATTTTTCCTTTTCCTCTGTGTTGATGGAGTCAGTCAACTTCCTTACAATGCCGTCTTTGATCATCATAATGGAGAGAAGAACTCCATATGGGATTATCTTGACGATATTCTTCTTATTAACATTCTTCCTTAAGAAGACAAGGGCATTTATCAGATTGTTGATAATCAACCTTGGCAGATTGATTTTCTTCCCAGCCATGTAGTTCCTCATAATGAACTTTTGCTCGTAGTTCACTATGTCGCTTGACCCAGCCTTCAGAATCACGCTCTTGGCGATGATTTTGTGCAGTACACGGTAATGGCTTTTCAAGTCTTTAGCCGTGGGAGAGAATTCTTCTTCTTCAGTTCACGGTAGTTCTCAAACAGAGCTTCATTGACTCTTTCAAGTCCTCTGTAAGCATCAGCCCAGTTTGAGTGGTAACTGATTCCTTCACACGGGCACTTTTTTGTCTGAGCAATAGAGTTGATAGTGAGGCGTAGTTTGAATCCTCTGATGTGACCTTCTATTATTTCCCCCGGAAGTAAGTATGCACTTCCCCAGAATTCCTTAATAGCGTAGCTCAGTACGTCCACTGGTTCCCAAATGAAGTAGTTCTTCCATCCCAGTTTTTCAAGACTTTCCTCAAAGTCAAAACCATATAGCTTGAAGTTTTTGAAATCAACCCGGTTCTCATTCAGAAGTTTTGCCTCAGAGAAGACATCGAAGGCAGCAGTGTATTGTCCAACCTTTCTGTCGGCCATTGTAGCAATTGAAGAGAAGGTGATGGAGGTTTTAGGGTTCGAAAACACACACAGAGAGAGATAGAGAGAAAGAGAGAACGAGTACGGTTTTGCAGAAAACGCAGAGTGGAGCGAAAAATGTGGAGTAGTGGGAAAGTTAATAGAGAATGGTACAGTTCTTTTTCAAAATATCGCTTCGTATTTCCACATAAAAAATTAAATCAAAAAGAAAAGAAAATAAAGATTCGCCTTTTCATTAAATGCAGACGCCAAAATAAAAGTAAAAGTTTTTATTGAAAACGTAAATAATCATGACTCAGTAGATATGATGAGACGTGTAACACCTGAGGACGAGATCGACCTCGTATTAGGACGTCGTATCGAGACCTCGCGTCGAGATCTCGTGTCGAGACCTCGTACCAAGACCTCGTGTCGAGATCCCGTGCCAAGATCCCGTGCCAAGATCGCGTGCCAAGGTCATATGTCGAGCTGATGAGGTCGCGTACCGAGCTGAGGAGGTCGCATGTCGAGCTGAGGAGGTCGCGTGCACGAACTCGTGTTAGAGCCTTGTGCGCTTGCACGAGCACCCTGGTCGACATCGTGTCGAGATGATAACACTCGTATTTTTACGAACGTTATTCAGCGTTATGATTATATTGTTTGTAATATTTATATTATCGGTTTGCAGTTCTCGACGCTGTGCTTCTTTTTAGATCTGTAACCTATAGCTTAGAGGGTAATCATGAGAGAGGAGAGATTAGATGGGTAAAATGATTGATGGGATTAGCATCTCATAACTGCAGTTACGATAATGCCCTTCCCTCACCAGCTGTATATTCGATCAGCCCCTCAAACCCTCACTTTCTCTTTTCTTCTTTCTTCTTCCTTCTTCTCTGAGTTCCTATTCCTCTCCAAACCTCCATCGAAGAACCTTGAGTTCCATCGAGCTTCTGCATAAACTTTCTTCATCAACCTTGTTTCTCATCATCTCCTCGACATATCTCACCTTCTCGACCATCATTTGAGGTATGAAAAACAGATTTTCTCTTCCTTCATGCTACTGTTTAGCGCCACTTCTTCCTTCCTTTTTAGCTAGTTTTTATGCTCCCAAATCATGTCATATTGATAGGCTTTCTTCTTCATGATATTACCGACCTTTCTAACCAATTATTTGAGCTTGTAAAACAAATTTCTTTCTCTGTTTTCTGCAACAGGCAGTGCCCAAAAACCCTTCCTTTTTGGTTGTTTTGATTTCTTGTTTTAGTTTGTTGTACGTTGCTTCTGGTTGTTGTTGTCGTCGATTTATCTGTTGTAGCATCAGATAACCTTTTTCATGAACTTTTGATCGAAAACCCTAACTTTGTGTTAGAGGAAAAATGGCTTTGTCTGGTAATGTATGAAAGAAGTTTCAATAAAATTTTAGAGAAAGGAGTTATTTTGTAATGTTTACTTGGGTTGTGGTTAAGATTGGGATGAGAGCTAAGTGTTATTAGAACCCATAGATGGAACTAAGTTATGCTTGTATTAGGAAGTCTGATTCCCGAGATCGTGTGATTTCCGAATCGAGGTGTACGGGAGAGCGAACCCGAGGACGTGAGAGCAGTGGGATCCAGATCGAGAACTGTACGTGTCAAGGTCGACTGAGAGCCGTACGTGTCGAGATCGAGTAAGAGGAGTCGTTGTCGAGCTCGTTTGAAGACAGCCGTGTCGAGGTCGTTGTCGAGCAGCATTAGCTTGGAGTTCGGTAAGGGCACTTCATATTCTACGTGTTTATGTTTTGTGCGTAAGAGCACTTCTAAACATTCTAGGATTTTTATTGTTATATTGCTATGTATGGATTCCTTGATTTGTGTCGAGCATGTAATGTTGTGAATTATGTATTGACTGTTGAATTGCGTTTCTTCATGTCGAGCTTGCTCTTTTTATTTGACATGCGGTTGAATATCTTGTGTATAACTCTTTGAATATTGAAAGCGGAGAGCTGTTCATCGAGTGAGCGAGCTAGGTGAGTCGTTATGACGTTTTTGAGCCGTGACCCGGATAACTAAGGGTGCTAGGTCCCCTTTTGTTTACGGGAGATTGACTAGACGTCGCCACGCTATGGGACCTGAGTTAGTATCTAGGGAGAGCGAAGATCCCAAGGCTACGGCTGGACTTTCCAGCATACGGTACGGCGTGTGCATTCCGGAAAAAAATTGTCGAGTCGAGAGAAATGGATCGCGAGTTGAGTCGAGTCTAGAGTGAGAAGGTCGAGTCACATGTGGTGATTGATATACATTGTTGTGTTGCTTATTTCTTTATGCCGTGTTTATCTTGAATTGTTGAGAAGTTGACCCTTTCCCGTGGTGCCTTCAATCCATGACGGTTACCCAGGCGATGTCGAGGGTGCAGGGAACTCGACAGCAGATGATGGCGAGGAGGAGCTCGACGAGGATCAGGGCGACGACCTCTACTTGTCGTGATTTGCTTTGTCTATGTTTTTGTGTATAGTGGTTGTGACCAGTTGGGCCGGTTATGTTTTGTTATTACAGGGTAGACTGGCGGTTTACTTTTGGAGCAGCCCCCTGCGTGGGTGTCTGCCGGAAGTACCCCCAGGGTATGATTGCTCTCTTGAAGTCGTCATACCTTAGGTGTATTTCTTTGTACATTTACTACTCTGTATTTGGTATACATTATTATTTCGAGTGGTATATATGTATGTTATGCATGTATGTTTTATTAGAATTTAAGCCTTGTGTCTTAGTTGCACCATGTTTCGAAAAGCTGTAGATACTCTGATGTGCACGAGCTGGTTTTAAAAAAACAACTAGACCGTACTTTCTAAAAGGCACAAGAGTATCGTTTTAAAACACATCGCATACAGGGTAACTTGAACTCGGTGTGTCGAGCTCGGTAACTCGAGCTCGGTATGTTGAGCTCGATAGCGGTCCGGAAACAGGTCGTTACAAGACGCTTGAGTCCTTAACACGTGTGACACGTGTGGGTGTGCTCGGACGCACGCAACTGATTCATCAGATGATGAGTTATGATGCATATGACAAATAAGATGCTTATGCACATACATGCTTATGTCATATCAGATGCTGAGATTTTGTTTATTTTCAGACGTTGAGATTAATCATTCTTCTATAAGATGAAAGTTTAAATTTCTTCTTATAAAATTGAATCTATCTTCAGCAAGGGGTTTTGTAAATATGTCAGCCCACTGATGATCAGTGTCTACAAATTTTATTTCTGAAATACCCTTCTGAACATAGTCTCTTATAAAATGATGCTTAATCTCAATGTGCTTTGCTCTAGAATGCAATATAGGATTTTTAGTAAGACATATGGCAGATGTATTATCACAGAAGATAGGAATATTACTCTCTTTTATCAGGTAGTCTTCAAGTTGATACTTCATCCACGTAAGTTGAGAATCGCAACTTCTTTGTGAGATGTATTCAACCTGCTTTGTTGAGAGAGTGCAATTGTCCTTTCCCTTTTGCTTGACCAAGACACAAGATTAGCTCCAAGGAACTGGCAGCCTCCACTTGTGCTCTTTCTTTCAATTCGATCTCCAAAGAAAGTCAAAGATCACGTAAACCTACTAATTTGTAATCTTTGATTTCTTATAAAGCAAACCAAGATTAGTAGTTCCTTGCAAATATCTCAATATTCTTTTAACAAAGACTTAGGTGTGATTCTCTAGGATCCGATTGAAATCTAGCACACAGCAGACGCCGAACATAATGTCGTGTCTTGAAGTCGTAAGATAAAGTAGAGATCCAATCATACCTCTGTACATTTTCGATCTACTTTCTTATCAATTTCATCTTTACTAAGAGTGCGGTAGGATGCATAGGTGTACACATAGGCTTACAATCCAAAGATCTTGAATTTCTTTAATAATTCTTTGATATATTTGCTTTGATGTATATAGATACCATCACAAAGATTGCTTGATTTGTATTCCAAGGAAAAACTTTAATTCACCCATCATGCTCATCTCAAATTCAGCCTGCATAAGCTTAGAAAATTCTTTGCAAAGGCTTTCATTAGTGGCTCCAAAAATGATATCATCAACATAGATTTGAACAAGTATGAAATGCTTGTTTGAGGATTTTCTGAAAAGGGTAGTGTCAACTAAACCTCTTGTAAATCCAGTTTTCATTAAAAAGGAACTTAGTCTATCATACCATGCTCTGGGAGCTTGCTTAAGACCATATAGAGCCTTTTTAAGTTTAAAAACATGTTCTGGAAATTCAATATCTTCAAAACCAGGAGGTTGTTTAACATAAACTTCCTCAGTTATAAAACCATTTAGAAAAACACTTTTCACATCCATTTGATATAATGTTATCCCATGATGTGCTGCAAATGAAAGTAAAATGCGAATAGCTTCTAGTCTTGCAACAGGTGCAAAAGTTTCAGTGAAATCAATACCTTCTACTTGTGAGTAACCTTGAGCAACTAACCTTGCTTTATTTCTCACAACTTTACCATCTTCATCAAGCTTATTTCTAAATACCCATTTAGTACCAATAGCTTGCTTATCTTCTGGTAGAGTGACTAGCTTCCATACATCATTTATTTGGAACTGATTTAGCTCATCTTGCATTGCTAGAATCCACCCTTCATCTTCCAAAGCTTGATCAATCGTCTTAGGTTCCATTTCAGAAAGAAGTACAAAATCAGCATGCTCCTTGAAAGAGGATCTGGTTCGTAATTTATCACCAGGTTCTCCTATGATTTGATCTTTTGGATGATTGGTTTTGTACTTCCAGCTTTTCCTTGCTTCAGCTTCCGCTTGAGTAGAATTCTTCGTCTTATCACCACCGGATGATGAAGATGCATGTTCACCGTCTGACTTGTCACCGAGGTTTAATTCTAAAAATAACTCATCTAGCTCTGACATAGCAGTGTCAGGCTTCTTGTCATCAAACTTGACATGAATGGACTCTTCAACTGTCAAAGTTTCTTCGTTGTGTATTCTAAAAGCTTTAGATCTTTCAGAATATCCCAAAAAAATTCCTTTGTCAGCCTTGGAATCAAACTTACCAAGCTGATCTTTAGTATTCAAGATATAACAAATACAACCAAAAGGATGAAAGTAAGAAATGTTTGGTTTTCTACCTTTCCACAATTCATAAGGAGTCTTATTCAAAATAGGTCTTATAAAAATTCTATTTTGAATATAACAAGATGTGTTTACTGCTTCTGCCCAAAAATGTTTTGCAATATCAACTTCATTGATCATGGTCCTGGCCATATCCTGGAGGGACCTATTTTTCCTTTCTACAACACCATTTTGTTGAGGTGTTCTAGGAGAGGAGAAATTGTGGGAGATGCCATTTTCTTCACAAATTTTTTGAAAGCTTTCATTTTCAAATTCTCCCTCATGATCACTTCTAATAGAAGAAATACAGATGCCTTTTTCATTTTAAACTGATTTGCAGAAAACAGTAAATACCTTAAAAGACTCATCCTTGTGGGCAAGGAATTTAACCCATGTCCATCTAGTAAAATCATCAACAATGACTAATCCATATTTCTTTCCAGTTAAAGAGGTTGTCCGTGTGGGACTAAAAAGATCAAGATGTAAAAGTTCAAGTGGTCTCGAGGTTGAAACAACATTTTTTAAATGAAAGGAAGTTTTAACTTGTTTTCCTCTTTGTCAAGCCTCACACAGGGCATCAGATTAGAACTTAAGATTTGGTAAGCCTCTAACAAGATTGTGCTTGTTTAATTTTGAGATTAACCTCAAATTGGCATGACCCAATCTTTTGTGCCAAATCCATTGCTCATCTTCAACAGACATAAGACACTTGACATCTTGTTTTGCAAGTTCAGAAAGATCAACTTTATAAATGTTTTGTTTCCTCTTTCTTTGTAAAGAATATAGATCCATCATTTTTGCTTTTCTTGAACATCCATTTTATGTAAAGACAACATTATAACCACTGTCACATAATTGACTTATGCTCGATAGATTATGTTTCAGTCCTTCAACATATAAAACATTATCAATAGAAGGAAGAGAGCCTTTACCTATGCGACCAGATTCCAACTATTTTACCTTTACGGTTTCCTCCGAAACCAACGAATCCAACTTCTAGGTCTTAATTCTTGGAACATATGCTTTTCTCCCGCCATGTGACGCGAGCATCCTTGTCTAAGTACCAAGATAGGTGTGTTGACTTTGTTGCTAAGCATGTCCGCAACATAGACTATTTTATCTTTAGGTACCCATATCTTTTTGGGTCCTTTCTTGTTAGTTCTTGAAGGATACTTGTCCTTCTTAGTTGTAAACACAGGACACGCACTTTTCAAGTGGCCGATTTATTGCAAGAGATACACCGCAAGCATTTACTATGATTATTGGATTTATCGACGCAGAATCATTTTCCAAAAGAGGTTCATCCGATATATAACCAAGACCATGAGTTGTCGTTTCGACACCCCAAATCATAGAAGCTTGCTTGCTTGAGTTACACTCTCTGCAAGAAACTTTTGAAATGCATGTTCATAGTCATTTGATTTGCGCTAGGATTGCTCAGAACTCTGAGCTTTTAACTTGAGAGCTCTCACTTCTCGTTGCTTGATGGCTTCCAGACGCTGGTTATCCACCACGCTGATTTTCGCCAAACGGTTCTCTTCATTGAGTACTGAGTTTTCATTGTGTAAAGAATGAAAATCTTGTGATAGTTTTGAAAATTTCTTTTTCAAATTCTTATACTCAATAGAGAGAGTGGCGTAATCCTTTAATGTATCATCAAATGCAAGTTGAAGTTCAGAATAAGAGTCATATATTATTACCTCTTCAACTTCTTCTTCTGAATCAAGATCAGTGTCTGCCATGAGGACAATGTGAGCTTCTTCTTCTTTATCTTCCTTAGAGGAGGATAAGTCAAGGTCTTCCCATGTTGCCATGAGACCTTTCTTCTTTTTCTTGAAGGAGCTTCTTGTGGATTTTTCCTTAAGATTAGGACACTCGGACTTGAAATGTCCAGGCTTCTTACATCAATAGCAAATGACTTGGGCTTTGTCCTTGTCTTTGCTTTTCTTCTTGTCCTTTGTATCTTTCTTCTGAAACCTCCTTCTGAAGTTTCTCTTCTTCAACATTCTCTGGATCTTCTTAGATATGAAAGCTAGCTCATCGTCTGATCCATCATAATCTCCTTCTGAAGCTTCATCATCTGATTCTTCTTCTTCAGCCTGAAAAGCTTTAGAAGTACTAGGTTTATGTTGATTAACTCTTAAAGCAATAGACTTACTCTTCTTGGTAGGTTCTTCTTCATTTAGCTCAAGTTCATGAGCTTTCAAAGAACTCATAAGATCTTCAAGCCAAAGGACATTTAGATCTTTTGCTTCTTGAATAGCAGTGACTTTGGGTCTCCACTGCTTAGTCAAACTTCTCAAGATCTTTCTCACATGGTCAGGTGTAGTATAACTTTTTCCAAGGGCCTGCAACCCATGAACAAGTGTTTTGAACCTTCCAAACATAGTTTCAATGTTTTCTCCATCTTCCATTTTGAATAGCTCATACTGGCGTACCATCATGCTAGCCTTTGTTTCTCTTACTTGGGCAGAACCCTCATAAGACAAAACAAGAGAATCCCAGATTTCTTTGGCAATATCAAACTTATCACATTTATCATATTCTCTTTCTGTCATAGCACAGATAAGAATAAATCTAAATCTAGCCTTCTGATTGGTTTGATATCTCTTTTTCTGATCATCAGTCCAGTTTTCCCTAGGTATTGCAACACCAAGGGCATTAGCGGGAGAAATGTATCCACTTTCAACTATATCACACAAATCAAGATTTTGTGCCTCAAGGAATGCTTTCATCTTATCTTTCCAGTAATCAAATTTTTCTCCATTGAATAGAGGAGGACGGTTCATATGACCACCTTCAGCGGACATGTTCACAGTAGGATCTTTACTCTTGCTGCTGTTAAGTGCTCAACCAAGAGGCAGAGCTCGATACCAACCGAACGTGAACACAAGAAGGAGGGTTGAATTGTGTTCAAAACTTTTCGCAAACTTTAAGTTAAAAACACTTAGAACACAGGTTTTTCAAAACAGTTTGTTAAACGGATGCTGGAAATAAACCGGACGCTGGAAAAGCAGTTTGAGAAAACTTGTTTTTAACACAAAGGATAAAGATAAATAGAAAGCAAGAAAGCAAGAGACACGTAAATTTATACTAGTTCACTACCAAACTGGTAGCTACGTCTAGTCCCGTTCTGCTCAAGGATTTTCCACTATAATCAACTGATTACAATTTCCTCAAGAGTATTCTTCACACAACCTTGACAATACTCCCAACTTCTCAAAATGACTCAAGACAATCGAGCCTTTGAGAGAACAAATTTTAATTAGGCCAAAACAACTTTTACAAATAAGTTGAATACAAGTATGAATAACTCTCACAGAGAGGATAAAAATTAAGCTCAATATAGAAATGCTTTCTAAAAGAAAGTGTCGGACGCTGAGTTCAGTTCTTGTAGTCCAGAGACTTGGCTCGAAACTTGATTGCTCACAGAAGCAGTGCTTTCAGAGTATTGACTCTTTGTAGTGTATAGCAACAGTGCTTGTTCTCAGTAAATGAAGTAATATACTCTTGTACAGTTTCGGTAATTTCGACAGTTTTTAGCCACATCTTCAATGGATACCTTGAGGTATATATAAGAGTTATGAAGGATATTACCGTTACAGTAAAAATGGCTCCTTTCCATTGAGTGAGGTGATTTCAAAAAGCTGTCTCTTTCTTCCTTTCCAGTGAATATCTCAGTAGTACATATTACCGTTTTCGTACTACCTTGCTTTTCACAATTGCTTGTACGATTTTTGTCTTTTAGCTAAATGTGTCACCTTTGATACCTCGTACAACAATTTTGGCGCATAAGATCAAATTCGAAATCCGTTCCAGAGGCTTCTGAGAAGAAGAGCAACAACGTGACCATCACGTGATATAAAATGAAGTTCAGACGCTCGCTCAGAACGGAAGATCGGACGCTCATAGCAATTGGGTAAGACTAGTGTCACAAAAGGATAATTCCAGACGCTCACTAGGACGGTATACTAGGATGAGCCGGATGCTGACATATGGAGTGTATCCTTCTCTTGAGAGTTTCTTTCTTCTTGTTTAAGTGGCTTAGAAATGTATGTAATATTAGTATCTGCACACTTCAAGAATAGTTAGAACATAAATTGTTCTCTTGTGAATATTTTATTATATCAAAATTAATGAGAGTCTAAACTTCTCAATCGTTTAGGTTCCAACATTTACATCTGTAAGTCACTGTGGTAATTAGTGTCATAAACAGTCTCACCCATTGCCTACTAAACCCATAGGCTAGCAGAACCTGTTCAAGAAATCCACACTCAAGTTTGTCATAGGCTTTACTCATATTTAATTTGATAGCCACCTTATTCCTCCCCACATCCCCTTTTTGTTTCAAGGCACGGAACACTTCATGGGCAATAACCAAATTATCCTGAATCGATCTGCCATTGATAAAAGCACTTTGATTTGGGGTCACCAGTCTATTCATGAATAGTTTTGAGTCTAGCAACAATAATTTTTGATATGATTTTGTAGCTGAAATTGCAGCAGCTAATGGGTCTAAGTTGATCAATACTCTCGGGCGTAGGTACCT
The DNA here is from genome assembly GCA_037113605.1 of Calophaca sinica. Lineage (NCBI taxonomy): Eukaryota > Viridiplantae > Streptophyta > Magnoliopsida > Fabales > Fabaceae > Calophaca > Calophaca sinica. Next base: position 30,024,647 of record CM073731.1, on the reverse strand, counting down.
TAGGGGTAAGAGTAACTAGAGTCTCATTCACCTCCTCTTCCAAGATACCAGTTTTTAAAAAGGAGGTGATAGCTTTACAAACCGATTCCTTAATAGTATCCCAATTCATCTAATAGAACCGACCGTTGAGACCATCCGGGCCATAGGCTTTAAGGCCCCTTAGATTGTCCACAGCTTCCTTGATTTCTTTTTCCCCAACTTTAGCTAACAAGCTGCGATTCATCTCTTCAGTGACTAAGGAGTGAACTTTCTGGATGCACTCCTGGACAAAAGATGTAGTACCAGACCTGAAAATATCTTGAAAATGATCCACCACAGCTGCCATAATATTCTCCTACCCTTGGATCCAATTCCCAGCTGAATTCTTAAGCCTTTGGAGATTATTCCTATCCTTCCTTTGAACTGTTGTCTCATGGAAGAACTTAGTGTTTTTATCACCCCATTTGAGCCACTTAATACGTGATCTTTGCCCCTAAAAGGCTTCCTCTTGCTTCCAAAGTTTCACTATATCACTCCTGAGACTGTTAACTTGCTCCCAGTTAACATTTGGAGCATTTAACATGGGTTGCAGCTTGGTTTTAAGTTTAGAGATCTCCACATCTGCCCTTTTAAATGTCTTCTTGTGCCATCGGTCAATGCTCTCTTTACAGTTCTTACTTCTAAATAACAAATCCATCCACGAGTTCTGGCCTTCAATGGGATTCTGTTATGAGTGCTGCCAGCCTTCCTGGACAATGCTACGGAACTCCTTATGCTCAGCCCAAAAAGTTTCACATTTGAACCATCTCTCCCTCCTAAATCTAGGCAGCAGATAGAGCACAATAGGGGAGTGATCAGACGAGATCATTGGGAGAGCAGTAGCACAAGCATTAGGAAACACTCTCCTCCAGGCCCAATTAGCCATAACTCTATCAATTCTTTCTCAAGTAACAAAGCCTTCTCTAGGGTTGCTAACCCAAGTGTACTTGCATCCTTTTAATTCCAGGTCTATCAAACCAGTGTTTCTCAATAAATCCCTGAAAAGATCCATCCTGTTTTGTTGCACAAGGTGCAATCCATCTTTTTTATAAGGATGTAACATATCATTAAAATCACCCATGCACAGCCAAGGGTAATCACGGTCAGTTTGAAGGGAGGCTAGTTTATTCCACAAGGATTTACGAAACTTGAATATAGGATTACCACAGATAAAGCAACAGTCAAACCATTTTTTAGATTGAGTCTCCCAAACCGCAACATAGATAAAGTTTTGGCAACCATGAATTATCTGTACTTTAAAGCTATCATTCTAGAATAAGGCGAGGCCCCCAGACCGGCCCCTAGCTTCCACATAATAAGAGTGGGAAAAGTGAAGTTTTCTTCTAACAAGATCAACTCTTCTTTTTGAGGCTCTGGTTTCCATAAAAAAGATGAGAGATGGCTGGTGTATTTTGCATAAAGAATGTAACTCATTCATTGTCGAGGCCATCGCGAAAGCTCAGCAATTCCAACTTATGCAAGTCATGGCGCTAGTGGGGGCATGTATAGGTCCTCAGCCATAGGTTGGTCATATTCATCTACATAGATAATGGAAGATGTCAAGTAGTTACCTATCTCATCATACCATTTCTCCACCTTCTGTCTAATTCTTTTAAAAAAAATCCTCTATTCAATCTGTTGTTTCTGTATATCAGATTCTTCAATCTCTTGTCTAGGGCGTTTTAGGGAGAGGCCCTTATATAAGGTGAGACTCAGATTATTCTCCTCTTTTGCTTGCAGGGTAGGTCTATCATATTCATCTTCAGTTTCCTGTTCAGGGGGAAATTCAACAGTATCCTTCTGGATCCCACTGACATTGATGTTTCTAGTATCATCATTTACAACTGCTTCTCTATCCATGAGTGAACAAGCTCTCTGAATTTCTTTACCTCCTCCTGTGTAAACCTTGCCCCAGAGTACTTAACATTCGGGTCAAGTGTGGGGCTAGGATAGTCAAATAAAACCACTGGTTCCTTTAGGCCTATATCTTCCTTAACTAGCTCCAGGAAGTCCGGATGTAGGGGCCCCAAACCAGGCCTAATCTTACCACCTCTCAAACCAACTCTTGTACTCGCTAGCTGCACCACAGGATTAGGCTTTGTGTGTATGTTATCTTCAGATATGCTGCCCACTGCTCCACTTCCCATCTCTTTGATTTGCACCCCCTTCAAGTTAGTAAGTTTTCCATTCCTCCATTCATCCCAACTATATAATCATGCCCGCATCCTGGCGCTATTCTCCCCACCTTCTTATCCCCATCTCTAGCATTCTTTGTCTCCTCACCCACTTCTTGTATTATGATCCCCTTCCCATGTGGTCGAGTACTTATTCCTGCCTCCCTACACGCCTTATTCTTTTCTATTTTACTGCTAGTAGTTGCTTCTGTTGGGGCTCCACTTGACTCTGGCCGGCGCACTTTCATAGCCTTCCCTTCCACATAGACCCTCTCGACTCCATCAACCTCCTTAGTAACTTGCTCTTGTGCTGGAAACAATTCTTCCATTTGAAAGGAACTGTTATGTCTCTTTATCAAAAAAAAAAAGGGAACTGTTATGTCTTCTGATATATGTAAGCATGTTGCAACACATTATTGAAAACATTGGACTACCACCACCTATCTTCCTCCCCACTACCCCAAAGCACTAAAGAAGACAAACATATTTCCTGCATCGGTTGAATATTTGCTAGCATATTGCCAGTCTAGTTGAGCTCCCCTTTAATTGAAGCTATCCATGCAATGGTGGTGTATTTGTTACATAGTCCTCTGCCAAATCAACATGTTATCATTAAAATAAAAAAAAACTGCTTTGATGATCCATTGTTCTACTCAAATCGTAGTCAAATTCATAAAGTAAGATTTATTTATTTTTAATTTTTTTTTATGTTTATAGGAGTGTCTTAACACACTTTATAGTGATTTCTATCTTCAATAAAGCATTTTTTTTCAATTCGATCATCAACTTCAATCTTATCGTGCCTGTTTGGTTACCTGTTTCAACTCTCTCAACGTTAGTTTGCAACAGAAAACGGAAAAATCCCTTTGTTTGGTTTCCCGTCGTATCCTGATCACAACTCACGTTTACTCTTCAAACTACGTTCGCATAGAAGCAAGATCTAGGATACTTTTCATTCCTCATTTTGCTGTTTGGGGAACCAACAATATTTTTACTTCCAATTTTATCCTGGTATCTTGTATTTCTCGTCCTTCCATATGGTTTGTTTCTCGTCTCTGAATTGCTGTCAGTTCTTGTTCTCATCTTTTTCCTCTGAGCTACCACTGCGTCCTTCTCGTCTTTTTCCTCGTTCTTTAATCTATTTATTTGGGTGCGTTCAATTATATGTATGAAGTATGATGATATATCTGAATCTCCACTTTACCTTCTTTCAAACATTCATAATTCATGACAAAAGAAGCATTCCCAATAACCTTTCCTGTTTCTTATTTATCTTTCTCAAAAATCTTTTTCAAAAACATATATAATGTATATATTATTATATTATTTATACAATATCATGTCATATTTTTGGGGTGTGAGCAACTAAACTCTTTGTATAGTCATGTAAATAGAGATTACGTTTGATTCAACTCAACTGAGACTGGAGCAATATCAGCTACTCATAACCAATTATTAAAGACTTGTTAGACTTTTCTTTATATTAATTTGTTATTGTTGTTAGTTAAATTTTTTGCCTATATATTTTTCTTGTTATTCTATTTATAAATTTGGAGCATATGTATTAGCTTATTAGATTATAATTTCACCAAGATTGTATTGAAAATTTTCTCATGAAACTTATTTTTTTTTAACAAAACACTAAAAAAAATAATATTAATACTACATTATAAAACTAACCCTTTTTGACAAAACAAAATTTCATTTTGTCAAACGTACGTCTGCAAAAAAAAATATCCAAACAGAAATCACGTTACAATAAACTCATTTTAAACAAAACGTCCGTTTACAAAATAACATTGAATTAAGCATCCGTCAGGACCATCATGCGAATCCTTCCTCCTGCCTTCTTTTATGTGGTTCAAGTCAAGAACTTTAAGTCAACTATAGATATAGATTCATTAAAAAATTCTATTTACATTAAAAGTTTAAAAAAATCGCATTTAAAACATTCTCTTTTAAAATTAAAGAGACCTGACATCATCAAGAAGAAAAAATGACAACTTGAAGATCCAGTCATGTTTTTTCATGAAAATCGACATTTTTTTATACTAAGCATGTTCCAATTTTATTTGCTCATTTCTCGGCTTATGCAGGTATGACGAAAACCGTCTATTATCACGTTAAATAAGGCCGATTTTATCGGTAAATACATAAAAAACCGAAACAGTACATTGCTCAATATATTAAGCAACCAAAAACAAACTAGGCTCCTCACGGGGCTAACTCAACAAGTTCAGAAAAATCAATTTATTACATTTCAACTGGAGCATAGACAAGAGGCCTAACTGCTGCTATACTAAGGAACGTATAGGCCATTTTGAAGCAACACCTCCTTAATGAGCTTTAGCAATGTGAGCAATCAGGTCAACCACACGGGTGCTGCAGGACAGCAGATAAAGCATAGATTAGATAGCTGAATTTATGAGAAACTGGGATTCCACTACTCGAATTTGCAATCAACTGAGATGCAGCTATCATGCAACAAGAAACCATATGAAAAAGGCACCAGTTGTTTACCTGTAACCCCACTCGTTGTCATACCATGCGACAAGCTTAACAAACCGGTCATTCAAAGCGATTCCTGCCTTGGCATCAAAAATACTTGACCTGGAATATGGATCAGAAACAAAATTAAATTTTATGCACAAGGAGTCTATTCCTTCATACAAGACATTCGTAGATGATTTACATCCAAATCACGGGTAGCAAAGTATTATCAACACTTCTAAACTGCTAATACAAAATTTACCTGTTATCGCCAACAAAGTCAGTGGAGACAACATCATCTTCAGTGTAACCAAGGATTCCCTTCAACTTGCCCTCAGACTCCTCCCTGGGGAGACACAATTATTAATTAAGAAAAGCCAAAACAGGAGCAATACTGAAATCCAACTTGCAAATTCATAACACTTAAGTCCTGATAAACTAAAAAAGTACAAATAAAATACTTATAAAACTTCAAGAGGTGAAACTATGCAGAAACCCTTACTTGATAGCAGCTTTGATTTGCTCGTAGGTTGCGGACTTCTCGAGCCTCACTGTAAGGTCAACAACTGAGACATCCACAGTAGGGACACGGAATGCCATTCCAGTCAACTTTCCATTCAAAGCGGGAAGCACTTTGCCAACAGCCTGGACACACAGAATAAATGAGAAGGAAATCCAGAGATTGGTGACAGTAAATAATGCAAAATTGGTGATTGAGTCGGAAAATAGTGCACATTCTCACCTTGGCTGCTCCGGTACTGCTAGGAATGATGTTGAATGACGCAGCTCTTCCACCTCTCCAGTCCTTGCTTGATGGCCCATCAACAGTCTTCTGGGTGGCTGATTTTCAAAACAGCAAAAGAAGAATGAATTAGCCAGTGAAAAAAAAAATGAAACAGTAACCGACTAGAAATAGACCCACCAGTGATGGAATGGACAGTGGTCATCAGGCCCTCAACAATGCCAAACCTGTCATTAATGACCTACAGAATAGACAGACAACTTAAAACCCCATACACCCAAAGCAACACGAAAATTCAAGGATGAAATATCTGTGGGCTTGAAAACCTTTGCAAGTGGAGCAAGGCAGTTGGTGGTGCAGCTAGCATTGGAAATGATATTAAGCTCTGGCTTGTATTCCTTCTCGTTAACACCAACTACAAACATGGGAGCATCTTTACTGGGGGCCGAAATAATAACTTTCTTTGCACCACCCTGGATCAAATAAAAGAACACTCAATAAAACCAATCAATGGTACATCCACTAGAAATAACATTGGTAACTTTTAGATATAATCATATAACAATGCAGGTTCGCCAATCAACGGTAATACCTACTAGAAATAACGTCAACTATTAGATAGATAATAAAATTACAAGTTGTACTTGTAGCCACTAGATCTGAACCCAAATTTCATCAAAAGAACAACACCCATATTAGCATTGCCAAGTGACAAAATTGTCCTAATACCATACGCACGCTTAAAAAATAGGCGCAAATAAGATGGGCAAGAAAGCGAGGAAACCGTGGGCAAGTTAAAGCCTTTAAGCAACAGTTTGCAAAATCAGAAGAATACTAACATACATATGCAGCAATTAGAAAAGAATAACGCAACCTTAAATAATGGAATAATCAACAACGAAAATGCGTAGCCACATAAATACAAACCTTCAAATGGGCAGCAGCCTTCTCCTTATCGGTAAAAACTCCAGTGGACTCGACAATAATTTCGGCACCAGTGCTGGACCATGGGATCTCCTCTGGGTTCCTGAGGCACACAGTGCAGGGATGAATCAAACACACAAATTATTGGAACAATCACAGTTAATTGATGATTAACTATTATATTAATTATATTAATATCAATTCTTTATTCCATGTTATACATAATAAATTGGATACACCGAGTTTACATAGGCAATTCTTTAATTTCGCGTAAAATAAAAGAGTCCTTAAATATTTACACGCACAACAATCGAAATGAGGAACAATACCTGTGTGCAAAGACAGTAACTGGCTTCTCACCAAAGAGAAGGGTGTTAGAGTCCTTGACCGCGATATCGTGGTGTTTCCATTGTCCGTGAACACTGTCATACTTAAACATGTATGTCTGCACACAAACCAAACGCAACGAACCCGTCAAACAAGTAGTAAGATACAAAACGGCAGCAAAATTAATCGATTAGCCAAACTATCACGAATCAGATCTAAATAAGATAAGGATCTCGACTATAATACACAAATAAAAGATAAAAAAAATAAATAAAAATGTATGATGCCATTGAACGCGAGTACTTATGATATGAACCGTTCAAAACAAAGGTAACGTTCAAAACAAAGGTAAGACTTTGGTACCATGTAATCGGTTGTGATGAAGGGGTCGTTAACCGCAACGAGTTCAACATCGTCCCTCTGCAGAGCCACTCTGGCCACCAATCGGCCGATCCTTCCAAATCCTATCAGTGATCCAAAAAAAATTAAAAATTAAGAATAAAATAAATAGCAACAAGTTAGAGAAAATGAAAGATCCGATCTAGCCAGAGATGAAGAGAGATCGAAGGAACTAGAATATTTACCGTTGATCCCGATCTTGACCTTGCCTGATCCCCAAACATTCAAAATTGGTAACAAAAAAAAAATAAGAAAAAATAAGATCAACTTAGACTAATTGAAAAAATTAACGAAAACACAAAGGAATTAATGAAACAGTTGTGATTAGATTACCCATGACTGCTAAACAAAGAGGATGAACTGATAAGGTATGAGAAAGTAGTGGAGACGAGAGTAGCGGCAGTAGCAGAAAGAGGTGGAGTAGAAGGTTGTAGAAGAAATGTGGAGTAGGGTTTTGTTAAATATATAATATAATATGTAAAGATGCAAAAAGAAAATGACCGGTGGGGGTAGGTCAAGTGTGGTTAGGGGTTTTGTCAATGCTACAGGACCGGTGCATGACCCGTGATGCTGCGCCAGGGATCTCGCTGTCTGATCTGAGTTGTGAGGAGCCCACAGATTGTTGCATGGGTTTGTATTCTTCTCTCTCTGTGTGTCTATCGAGTTCTAGAGAGATAAACGGAGAAGCGGTTAGGTGGCCACGTCACGCCTTTGATCGTTCGAGTTCAAGGCCCATACACGTGGCCTGACTGTCGGCCTCTACGTTTTACTTTCTTTTTTTTCCGGAACTTAGACAAGTTCTACGGTGCACAAGTTTCATGGGTAACACCACCGTGCACAAGTATTAGTTGTCGTTGGATCAATCTCATCCCATAATAACATCATGCACCATCATCACCAAATTTTTTCTCTGTTCTTCTCTATCCCCTTCTCCCTCACCCTCTCTCCGCCATGAGCCACCTCTCCCTCAGGTCTCCCCTTCCTTTCTCCCCAAGACCCAACCTCCCTCAACTGTTTCGATCCCAAATCGACCCAAAATCGCGTCCCGCACAGCTCCACCGTCACACCATGTGCGACTGTTTGCAACCCAGCCACCGGAGCACTGCACATAGCCTACATCTAGCTACTGCGTGCCTCCCCTACTTCCATCCACCACACTTGATTATCTTTTCGTCCACTCCCTAATTCCAGAACTCAAACGCAAGAGATGGGAAGAGTAGATCGAAGAGTCAAAAATGAGATGAAAAAGGGAAATCGAACCACAGGCCAACAAAAGGGTTGTGTACGGTTGTTGATGTGAAGCAGGGGCGGTGACGAGGCTCGCGGTGGTTCGTGCAAAGTGGGTCAGCTCCGGGTGGTTGGGGGCACAGGGTGGTTGCTCTTGCGGCGGGTTGGGAATGAGGGAACGTTCTAGAAGCTGAAGGGCGCCGTTAAGGATGGTGGTGAGTTGGATGTCTGACATGTGGAAGAGTTCTTGGAAGTTAGGGATGGTGGAAGGGGAAGGAGGAAGAGGAAGGTGAGTGTCGTTGTCTCTGTGTGTGTTTGTGTTGGTATTGGTATTCGTGTTGGGGGTGTGAGGAGTGGAAGTGAGGGTGGGAAGAGAAAACCTCCACTGTGTGAAGCTTTGGGAAGTGGCGGAAGAAGAGGATAAGGTGGAAACTCAAGCAGAGGCGCTGATGCTTCTGATCTCTGGAAAAGGGGAGAGAAGATGAATGATATGGTGTAGAATACTCACCATAACATATGGTAGAATTTTTAATCAAATGGCCAAAACTATTTGTGCATGGTGGTACCACCTAGCACACTTGTGCATGGTAGAATCAGCCCCGGAACTTATACCATGTTTGGTCGTGAAAATAAAGTTCGAAGAAAAAAGGTGTGAAAAGAGGGGGGGAAAAATGAAAAATAGACTACATTTGTTGATTGTTTAGTTCAAGATAAATAGAAAAGAAATAGAAGAGAGAGAAGTGTAATTTTCTCTCTCTCTTTGTTTGGTTAGTAAGAAAGTGAGAAGAGATAAGAGTTAGTATTATTTTTAAAAGGACAAAAATACTCTTAAACCAAAAAAATCAATATACAATTCATCTTTTATAAAATTAATTTCAATTTTTCTTAATACTAAAAATTTAAGCAATTTATTCAAGTAGAACTTTACGGTAGTTTTTAAAAACCGGTTGAACCGGTCCGATCGGGAACCGATGGGGCGACTGGGTCGAGGCTATGGTTCGATCGGCTATGTTGTAGAACCGGCGTGAACCAGTACGGCTTTGGTGGTTTTCTGGATAAATCGATGAACCGACGATTTGCATCGAACTGGCCAATGCCTGGAATCGAACCTACGTACCACAACCTTTTACAAGGTAGCTTTCCACTAGGTTGTATATCATCTTGTGTTGTTGGTGATATATAATACATGGGTGCACGTAAAATGCAAAACGCCAGAGCATTGGATGAATCCAAGTACCTTTGGCCTTTTTTAGGTGGTTTTCCATTACGGGAAACATCAACTTTTGTTATTTATGTTATATTTAATGTATTTATTTAAATAAATTTTAAAAAAGCATATACATTGAGTCATGTGGTTCAACTAGTGATCCACTAATCCAACCAGTGACTCGTTGGCCTAGTAACGTGATCGAGTCGACGATCGGTTTGAGTTTTAAATTACTACTTTACGGGATGCAATCAGGTAGAGATCTCCAAGTGGTTGGGCGTGATTGGTACAGCCGTACAGGTGCATTGGCAAGTGTTGGCAGCAATGCGGTTGCGCCACATCTCCGGCGCAATAGTGGTGGCCATCTACAAGGACTCTGACGCTAAAGTAAGAGTGTATTAAATATCAGGGAGTCAAAAATATTGGAATAAGAATGTGTACTTGGATTTTGAGGTGAATCCGATATTTATAAAGTTTTACCGATAATGTTGGAGATAGCTTTCTGATAATCTCGTTAGAATATATCTATTGGAGTCAGTTATTTTACCATATCTAATCTAATCTGGTTGTTAAGACACCACGGTAGTCGTAACCGACTCTAATGACCATTGGAAAGTACTTATTAGAATGTGATGTAGTTAGAGAGTGTTATTTGTTTGTTGTAATATCGGTTATTTCGGATTTGGGCCTCTTGGGCCTCGTTACTAGATCAACAGTCCACTGGCCAAGTAGCTAATATATTGGACCAAAACAGTTGCCCCAAGTTAGCTATGTACGAATTTGGGCATTACTAACTTATAGCCAACCGACAATAGTGTCGTCGTTATGATGTCGCTCAGTCGACTCGTAATTGCCTATTATACTTTATCCATATGGATTGTTTCCTATTTGGGTTGATTTGGAGGTGCTAAGCACATTAAGCATCTTCCCCCCCAATAATGAAATCGATCGTCTATTGAAGGAGATGACTCTAACTGGTACTCGCAAAGGTGACATTGGGTGGAAGATCGTGTTTCCCGGTGACTTCAAGAGAGTATGTCATCGCGAGGAAGATAAGAACCATTACCTTCCCATGTACATAGAGCTTTTTACCAAGATTGGGGTTAGACTCCCCTTCTCGAATTTCGAAGTTAGGGTACTTCAACATCTGCATGTTGGGTCGACTCACCTATCTAACGGTTGGGATTTGTCTATGCCTTTGAGTTTTTTTGTAAAGCTTGCAGCTTAACTTGCTTTGTGAAGGCGTTCTTCAACATTTTTTGGACCTACCCGACTATAGATGCAAAGATTGGTCGTAAAGAGTGGCTTTTACTCATCAGCTTCGGGAAGGGGAAGCTCTTCCAAATATATTTGGATTCTTTCAAGGATTTCAAGGACAAGTATTTCATTGTTTTCCCTGAGAATGGCAATCAGGAGATGCTAATGGATGCTCACGGGAAAATAAAGTTTCTTGTGTACTGGTCTAATACCCACTACTCCAAAGAGACCAAGTGATACTCCTTTACTAACAATGCTTGTCGAAAGAAGAAGGATGGACGGTAGAAACCACCTGATACTGGATTGCTATGACATTATCAAATGTTGCTCATTGTTGGAGATTCCGGCGAAGGAAGTCCTCATCTTTATGTATTTAACCAGTTGTCTCCCATTTTCCTCGGATATTGTTTTACTTGTTTCCTAGCATTCATTTTTTGACAGAGGGAATAATGAAGGTGACAAGAGGTCCTACTGAGGTGGCCCAGCGTAGAGGCAGGGCTGTCAATAATCGTTGCTACCGAAAGTTCAAAGCCTTATAAAGTGCCTCGCGCCTCTGCCCCCCGAGTCGTCCAATAATCATAGTTCTACCACCGAGACATCGGGTTCGGCCAAATCATCCCCCTTAATAGATGTGATACAGTCTAATCTTAGAGTCAGATTAATCCCCTTTCAAAATATGAATTGACAAATGCCTTACATTAAAAGCAAATCCTCTTAGAATAAGAAGCTATTCAATCATTTGATTTCCAATTTGATGGACATTCTTGTGGAAGAAAGAACTTTAGTAGTGTCTTGAATGTAAAAATGTATTGAGCATTTCTACTCCCATAATTGAATACCCCTTTTGCATGTGGAATATCCCTTTATTTTCTTGTTATTTCAATCATTCTTTATTCTTTTTTTTTGTAAGAGTAAAGTCGATCTAGAAATTTTCTTTCTCAAAATTTTCTTTTCCAATTTATGGGACCATATTTGATTTTCGTCTAATAAGGCTTATTACTCACTGCATTATTTCACTCTTTTTTTATATTTAAATATCTTTAATGTTTCTGTTCCATGTTATTAGGAAAGTATATTTGTGATATTTCATGTTACCAAATTAATCTAGTATAGTTAGGAGGAAACTTGTCTCATGAGTAACTCCTTGTTAAAACGGTTGCTGAGTGGCAAATGGAACTTCAAATAAGGTGATAGTGTCTTGGATCAACGTCGCTAGAACTGCAACGAGGGATATAGACATATAGACATAGGAGTATTAGTTATATCTTTTATGAGATGTACAAAATTTTTGTAAGAGGGAAAATAATGTAACGTCTCAACTTTAATAAATATAATTATTCTATTATTATATATTTGTTTGTATATTATCTTGGTTTTTCTAATTTATATGGGTGCATTAATACCACTTGTAGCAGTTATGCACACATATCGATGTAATAATTAAATAAAAAATATACTAGTTTATCATCCTCAAACTCGCTACCCTAGCTAAATCAATGAGCTAAATTAACAATAAAGACAATATTTTCTTCGGTATGGGAGAACGCTCAAAATTCAAATCCCTTGATGTTATGATTCTAAAATGTTTGATCGTTCTAAAATCAAAATCCAACTTATTCCATGATATCATCAATCTCTATTGAATTTGCAAAAGATAATTCCTAGAGAATTATTAGTGGTATTATTATGGTTTCAAAATTCTTTAACCCTCTGTGAGGGCTGGTCTTCTTGCCGACGTGAACCCATATCTCGCGCAGGTCTTCTTGCCGACGTGAATCATATCTCGCGCAACCCATATCTCGGACGTTCTGTTGTGCGGTGTCTCTGGTTTGTGCTGCTGCGGACGTTCTTTCTGGTTTGCGCCGGCTATATTTCTGGTTTGCGGCCTTCTCTGACGGCGCGCCAGACGTAACCTCTTCTAGGGGTCTGAAGCGTGAACCCATATCTCGCCGCAGGTCTCCTTGTCGCTCGCCCACCCCATATCTCGGTCTTCTTCTCGTTGCGACCGCTTTTACGCATCGGGCGTGCGGTTTGTCTTTGCTACGGACGTTCTTTCGGTTTCTTACGCATCGGGCGTGCGGTTTACGGTTTGCGCCCTGCCTGCATTCTCTTGGTGTTGCTCTACATGAATTAAGGTACGTTGACTTCCTCCCATGGCCGTTCTTGAAGCCTCTGATGGTACGGCGGGTGTTTGTCCATGGTCGTTCTTGGAGTCTCTAGCAATCACGGCCGCCTCCTCAGGTCCACGCAAAGATTTGTCACCACAACGCAAGTCTTTTGCAAAAGCCCTTGGCAACGTTTGTGACATCCCGGTCAGTCAATTGCCTCGCCCATGCATGAAGGGGGGTGCACTTGCGATCAAGATCCCAAAACAGGACTATCAACAAGGTCTTGAAAGATGCAAGACTCATTTGCATGGCCGTTTGTTGCTTCAGAAAGGAGACAAACCCTTGAAAGTGGTGGAATTGCACTCGAAGCTCTTGGAGTTATGGAAGCCATTGAAGAACTGGACTGTGATCCCTCTTGGTAAGGGATACTATGAGTTTGCCTTTGCTAATGTTGAGGACTTGCGTAGTGTCCTGTCGAATGGCTCTTGCAGCCTGAAAGCGGGTTTTCTCCGGATGTTCTCTTGGACACCTGACTTTAACCCTCACACGATGAAGCAAACTTCGGCACAATGTTGGGTTAGGATCTTTGGTTTGTCTCAAGAGTATTAGAGTCCGAATATCATCTTTGCCATTGCAGGTGGTTTGGGAATACCGATTTGTTTGGATGAGGCCACCAAGAACCGCACCTTTGGTCATTTTGCAAGGGTGTTAGTGGACCTTGATTTATCCATAGAGCTTCGTGAAAGTATTCTGGTTGAGAGGGAAGGATATGACTTTTATGTGGGGCTTGATTATGAAAACTTGCCGGCTTTCTGCACTACCTGTCACTCCATCGGGCATCTTACCAGTCAGTGCAAGTGGAATAAAGGCGTGGAAGATCGGCCTAAGCAGGCTCCTGCTGCTGCAACTTCTAACAAGCCTGTAATTCCTAAACCTATGAAGGGAAAACCACAGAAACCTGACGCTGCAGCTAAACAGAAGGAAGTGGTAGTTGACACTGCTGTTCAAGGTGAAACTAACGGGGAGGGTCCTAGTTATCATCGTCATAAGGATCTGGTTCAGGTACAAACTCATGCGGGGGAGAGTGAGGTGTCAGATTCTGATGCTGAGTCTTCCGGGACTGACATTCAGGTGGAGGTGGTTCAAGAAACTACTGAGCACGTCATTATGAAACAGAATCCCACGGTTGATCAAGAGCCGGTTAGGCAGCTAGATATATCTTGTAGTGCACAGCCGACGTCACAGAAACAGCGGTCTGTTGCACATCCTAAGCACGTTGGTAGCTCCTCATGTCCCAGACTTGATGCCCCGGTAAGTAGGTCTAGCCCTATAAATGTCAATGAATCTGCTGCTCTGCTTAATGATATAAATGTTCTTCCTGTTATGGATGCTATAGCTGCTGTAGATAATTATTTAAATAAGGCTAATGCCTCTGCCAGTGGCGTGGTTATTACTGATACTGCACCTGACTCTTTGGTTGCTACGGACCTACGGGTGATGGGTCGTTTCTGGGGGGATGCAGAGGATATTTCTGATGATGAAACTATAGACAGTGGGAAGGACAATGCCCTGAAAGTTTCTGAGTATTTAGGAGAGGACAACAGGGATTTTACTAATGTTATTTCTAAGTCTCAGAAGAAAAAGATGAGAAAGCAACAACTAAAAGTTCAACGTAACTCTGGGTATAGAACTCGTTCTAAGAGTGATTCTTTATCTCCATTATGTTAAAAGTCATTTATTGGAATGTCCGGGGTCTTGGGAATCCAGACACCAGACTTGCTCTCAAGAATCTTTGCAGATTGCATAAACCCGATGTTTTGCTCATTGCTGAACCTTGGGTTGCTTTTAGTCAAATTCCAATTGATTTTTTTCGCTCTTTAAATTTAACGCTTTTTGCAGAAAATGATAGAGGTGTTCTCCCATCTAATCTGTGGTGTTTCTCTTCCGTTGAGTATGCTCCTGTTGTTACTCAAAAGGCACATCAATTTGTTGCTTTTACTATTGACTATGCAGGTCAAGTTTTGAATTTAGTCATTGTTTATGCCTCTACTAGTTACAATTCTACGCAGGATTTATGGGTGGCTTACACTCCCTTCATGCTTCTCACTCGAACCCTGGTGCTATATTGGTGATTTTAATGGTCGTTCTTGGTGCTCATGAGTGTCGAGTGCGCGTAAGCCCTCACAGATCTCTTGTTCGAAGTTTGGTACTTGGTCCGACAATGATCATCTTATCCATCTCCTATGAGCGGGCACAATATACCTGGTCTAATGGTAGACTGGTCATCAATATAATGCCAAAAGGCTTGATAGGACTCTGTGATGATAATTGGATTGATTTACGGACCTCTGTTGATTGTTGCACTCTTACAAAGGATCGGTTTGATCATTTCCTTTGCTTCTTACTTTGAAGAAATCGATCGTCGGTTGCTTCTTCCTTTAAATTCATGCAAATGTGGGCTAGACATCCTGATTGCTTACCGGTCATCCAGAATATTTGGAAATCTCAGGTTCTTGGTTGTCCTATGTATGTTCTTTCTCAAAAACTTAAAATTCTCAAAACCAAGCTCAGGGTTTGGAATAAGCAGGTTTTTGGTGACGTTCATTGTAAAGTCTCTAATGCTATGGCTGATTTAGACTCCATTCAATTAGATATTGACCGATCAGGTGGCTCTGATGATCTCTTCAGTAGGAAGAAGGAAGCTCAATTAATTTTGCAAAATGCTCTAGGTGTGGAAGATGATTTTTGGAGAGAAAAGGCTAGTATAAATTGGCATCTACAGGGTGACAGAAACACTGCTTTCTTTCATCGCCTGGCCAAAATCAGGGGGACTACCAGGAATATATCTGTTATCAAGAATGGTGATGATCTTTTATCTGAGGCAGAGGATATCGAGGCACACATTTTAAATTATTATACAGATCTTTTTGCAGTGGGTAATTCTTGTCGTTCTAACGATCTTATTGATAAAGTTATTCCTTCAATTGTGACTGCTACAGATAATGAATTGCTAACCAGGGTGCCATCCTTTGAGGAGGTTAAGCAAGCGGTTTTCTCTTTAAATGGGGACAGCGCTCCGGGGCCTGACGGTTTTGGGGGTTTCTTCTATCATACTTATTGGGATATTATTGCCGAGGATGTTTATGCTGCGGTTACTCAGTTTTTCAGGCAAGGTTGGTTACTTCCTAACTTGAACTCTAACTTGGTGGTCCTTATTCCTAAAGTCTCTGGAGCTGATAGGATTGACCAGTTCCGTCCGATAGCCCTAGCTAACTTTCAGTTTAAAATTATCACTAAGGTTTTGGCTGACAGGCTTTCAATTGTGGCTCCCAAGATTATTTCTGAGAATCAAAGGGGTTTTATAAAGGGTAGAAGTATTTCTGATTGTATTTGCACTGCTTCAGAAGCTGTTAATTTGCTCCATAAGCGATCCTTTAGAGGTCAGCTTGCTCTTAAGATTGACATTAAGAAGGCTTTTGATACTATAGACTGGCAGTTTCTTCTTAGAGTCTTGCAGGCTTTTGGTTTTGGTGATACTTTTTGTTCCTGGATCAGATTGATTTTAAATTCTGCTAAGCTCTCTATTTACATTAACTTGGTCATGCGATTGGCTTTTTCGATTGTAAACGTGGTGTTAGACAGGTGACCTCTCTCTCTCCTCGCTTATTCTCGCATTGCAAGAAGTTCTTAGCGGGTATTTCTATGCTCGTTAATGAAGGCAAGCTTGATTGATAGCGGGTCCTCGAGGTTTCGTGGATGCCCACCATGTTTTATATGCGGATGATGTTTTGATTTTCTCGCAAGGCGACTAAAAAATCGATTTTCGGTCTGCTCAGATCTGCTTCTCGACACGCAGGCTATTTTCGGGTCGTGTAGTTAGCTCGGATAAATCTAAATTTTATGTGGGCAATGTCACTCCTTCTCGTCAGGATGCTATCTCTAATCACTGGGATTTGCTTCGTACTTTTCCATTCACTTATCTTGGTGTCCCCACTTTTTAAAGGCACTCCTAGAAAATCTCATCTTATGCCTATTGCGGATAGAATCAAAACTAAGCTTGCGTCTTGGAAAGGTTCCTTATTGTCTATCATGGGTAGAGTGCAACTGGGCAAATCGGTTTTTCTTGGTATGATGATTTATAGCTGTCATGTTTACTCCTGGCCCTCGAGCTTGTTGTCTCTGGTTGATCGCTGGATTCGTAATTTTATTTGGTCCGAGATGTTAATCAGCGTAAGTTGGTCACCGTTGCCTGGGATAAAGTGACAAGACCGTCTTTGGAGGGAGGTTTAGGCATCCGTTCTATTAAGTCTTTTAATAAAGCTAGCATGCTGAAGCTTGCATGGGATTTCAAAGTTTCGAACCTATATTGGACCTCTCTGTTGAGAGCTAGAGCGGTTAAGAATAATAGACTTGTAACTTACCATATCTCTTCCTCTATTTGGCCAGGTATAAAAACCTGTTTACCTTTTATTGATGAGCATTCTTCCTGGAATATTGGGGACAGATCTAAAGTTAACTTTTGGAGGGATAAGTGGTTGTCTCAGCCAATTGTGGACCTCCTGAACCTTCCTCCTTACTTGCGCCCTTTGCTGCATGCGAAGGTGAAAGATTTTATTGTTGATGGAGCTTGGTCTATCCCGCACAATCTTGCTGCTAGAGCCTCTAGCGTTATGGCTGAGATAAAAGAGATAGCTATTCCAAAATTTCAGACATCAGACGCTATTATGTGGGGGCCTAATGAAAAAGGTATTTTATCTTTTAAAGATGCTTACTTGTTTTTTGAACCCATTCGTAATTCTTTGCCTTGGTGTAAGATTATTTGGAGAAGTGCTATCCCTCCCTCTAAGTCTTTCCTGCTTTGGAGATTAATTCACAATCGTCTGCCCACTGATGATAATTTGAGAAAAGGTGGTGTTACTGTGGTTTCAGTCTGTAGCCTATGTGGCAATAATTCGGAAAGTTCGTCCCATCTGTTCCATGGTTGTACCTTTGCCTTATCTCTTTGGCACTGGCTTGAAAGCATCCTCGGTGTTCATATTGACTGCTCGCTCGGTACTATTCTAGAGGTTTGTAATAGAACTTGGAGCTCCCAGGTTTTGGATGTTGTTGTAGCCTGTGTGGTGAACATAGTGTGGGCTATTTGGTTTTGCAGGAATAAGCTGAGATTTGATAATAAGGTGCTCCCTCGGGGATCTGTTATTAATCTCATTATTGCTAATGTTTATCTTGTTGGTAATTATAGCAAAGGCACTATGTTCCCATCTATAGAGGAGTTTTCCATTTTGAAAGCTTTCAAGATCCTGTGTCACCCCAGACCAGCTCCTATTATTAAAGAGGTTTTTTGGACTCCCCCTCAACCTTTGTTTTTTAAATGCAATACTGACGGTGCTGCGAAGGGTTGCCCGGGCCCTGCTTCCTGTGGGGGTATCTTTCGTGATTATAATGCAGCTATTGTGGGTTGTTTTTCTGCTAATCTGGGTATTAAAAACTCTTTTCAGGCAGAATTATTTGGCGCTATGTTCGTTATTGAGACTGCCTATCAAAAGGGTTGGCATCACCTTTGGCTGGAGTGTGACTCCCAGTTGGTTGTTGGTGCTTTTAAGAATCAAAGTATTGTGCCTTGGCGACTTAAGAATAGATGGAATAACTGCATTGCTCTAACAAAACATATGACTTTCCTTGTGTCTCATATCTTTCGTGAAGGGAATAACTGCGCGGATCGTTTAGCGGCTCATGGCCTTGGAATCTCTGGCTTCAACTGGTGGAATTCGCTGCCTAAGTTTCTTTATGAAGATTTCTTTAATAATAGATTGGGTCGTCCTTGTTATAGATTCAAGTAATTGTGCCTTGTTGCTTTTTGCAGTCTTTAGTTATGATTGTCTCCTATTGGGGTTGGGTTTTACTTTGTCTTCCCTTGACGTGCTGCATATGATTGTTAATGGCTTTGGTGCCAACATAGTTGGGATGAAAGCCATTATTGTGATGCTTATGCATGTCAAGCTTTGTTTTATCTTTTTAGGCGGGTGTTTCTTTCTTGCGGATCTCCATTTTGTTTTTGCTCATGGGTTTTAGTCTAGTCCCCCCATGTTTGTTTGTTTTTCCTTTTTTTTATTAATAAATTTTAGGCGGGGGTACTCTTTTTCCTTCTTGGTGTTTTTTCCCTAAGGTGAGTTTTGCATCAGAAGGTTTTAACGAGGCCTCTCTCCTCTCTTTTGCCTAAAAAAAAAAAAATTCTTTAAATACAATATAATATTTATATATCGAAATTCTTCAAAATTTGTTATCTATTCTTACAAATTTAAATACCTTCATCTCTACCCAAATCCATGTCTTAACTAATTATGTTTCATATCTTATCAATTATTTTCTGATATAAATTTGTGAATTTGTACTCACTACATGAAATGACCAAAATGCCCCTGCTTAGCGCAACGAGACAGTAGCATTTTTATCCGGCTCAGTTTGGGCCAAAAACTCGAGCCTGTGGTATGATTAAGGGGAGGCAGATTCACTCACATTCCATTACTCAAGGGTAAGCTCCATTTTACCAAAATTGCTAGGATTTATATCCTTTGATTTTATTGATATTTTGATTGTTTGGTGGGTTGTATATATATTTTAAAACTCGCATCCTTTGTTCTATTTTGGTTTTGAGGGGGGTGCATGTGATTGTATGTTTTTTGAAAGAAGGGTTCGGGTCTAGGTAAGAATTTTATAAAACCTCCTTTATGCATGCTTGATTTGAGTAATGTTATGGCCTTTGATGCATGCATGCTGGTTCTTGATGTGTGTACATGAATTTATTGAGCATGCTACTGATCTTAGGTGCTCATATAGATGTTAACATGTTTTATAAATAGTGTTATGAATTTTAGGCTCGTTTGTTTAAGAAATATGCATGGAAAAAAAATGAATTCTATAGGTTTGGTGGAGCGTCATATCTATGGGCTAGCCTGCATCAAGCATATGTCGTGTAAGGCTTTTGCTTAACTAAACTAGGTCTATATATATATATATATATATATATATATATATATATATATATATATATATATATATATATATAGGGAAGGTCAATATTTTTTAAAAAACCTATTTAACTGAAAATATCAGATTTTAGATCATCCAAAAAGTCTTCGAGACCCAACATGCCAACCTATTTAAGTAAATATAAACAATAAATATTTTGTTATTATTATTATTATTATTATTATTATTATTATTATTATTAGATTTTGTACACTGTATTAAAGTCATATACTTATTGACATTTTCAATAATTTAAGGATGTTCACTTACATAGAAACTTAAACTTATAAACTTATTGAGGGATAAATTTATGATTTATTTAAAAACAATATTGCAAAATAGACTTTAAATAGACTATCATATCAAGTTAGACTTTTTAAAGGTTAAGTTAGACCTTAAAAAAGATTTATACCATATAAATAAATTAAACTAACACTACAAGAAAACACGAGGTTACCGATGGCCACAAGCCGTCGGTAAAGCGAAAAAGTCGTCGGTAACACGCATTTACCGATGGATTAACGACGGCCACTTACCGTTGGTAAAATGGGCGTCACAAATAATTACCGACATGTTATTTTTTAACCGTTGGTATTACCGACGGGCTAAACCATCGGTAATTTTCGATGAAAATAACCGTCAGTATATTCCGACGCGACTTTTGTTTTTTCCAACGGAGAAGGCCGTCGGTAAATTCGTTTGTATTTTTTTAATTTTTATTAAATAATTAATTAAATTAATTATTTTTTTTATATTTAATGTGATTTAATTAATTAATTGATTTATTTATTTAATTTTTGAAATAATTATTTTCTTTAATTAATTTATTATTTTCTTTAAATAATGATAACCGTAAAATAAATTAACTAATGATCAACTTGTGGGTCTAATTGTTTGAGCTTATAACATACTCACAACTCACCCAACTAAACACAAAATCAGTAAAAAACACTAAAACATATGTCTCATAGTCATATCGATCCGAATCAACTGTAACTACTAATCCTCTACGATTTCAGCTGCTCTTTCAATGACTTCAACACATATGACTAATTCATTGCCTTCTTTGAAGAAATGCACTTTTCGATTCTCGGCCAAATTGTGATCAGAAACAAATTTGGACCACTCTGCTCCTAGATAACATTTTGATTTGCGATTTCTTCTCCAAATGAGCGACCAACTCTGTATTTCACCAGAAGGTAACTTAAAGTCCATTTGTTGTGGTTTGTTGTTGAGTACCTATGAACAACACTTGCAGAAACATACTACAAAAAACAATTATATGCCAAATTGTAGTTAGACTATAAGTTGTTACATAAATCAAGAATCTACTGAAAATTTAGCAGAGTCTCCCCTATTTTTCTAACATCCCAAAATATCAACAATTTGCCAACATTATAAATCAGCAACAAATAGTTATCCAACAACATTTAAGTCATTCATATACCAAACATTGCAGGTGCTAAAAAAGATAGTAGTTACACAAGTAGCTACTATAAGTTGTTACATAAATAAAATAACCATTATATAATAAATTACTGTTATAAATTAGTACAACACATACTCACCAAAGGTTTGACACCTGACTCAATATTCTCTAAAATTGCAGCCGTCCATAGAGTACGCTTTCCTAATCCAGGCTGTTTAATTCCTTCAGTGGTCCTCCTTTCGGAAGTTACAATTTGCCCCCTATTTCCATAAGCTACTCTCAGTGGCACCTTATAACTCCCACTGTAAGTAAAGAAGCAAAAGTCATCTTGCTGGACTGAAAGGTGAGCAGTAACCGTTTTCCATCCTTTGCATAGGCAAATGTGCCCTTCCTCAAACTGCCAAAACACTGGCCATTCCGTGCCATCATCAGGACATAAAATAAATGGATTCAACAGATGTTTCCAATACAGGTTCTTGAAAGTATTTGGTAGATTCTGGTAAAAAAAAAAATACAATAAACTGGCTGAATTAGTTACAATGATATAAAAAATTATAATGGAATAGAGTGAAAAATAAATATCGTTATCTTACAACGCTAGACAGCTGTTCAATATGTGGAATGTACTTGAAGAATTTGACAGGCATGATTGGAAATTTACGACTATAGTGTGAATTCCCGCAGGCAGTGTGGTTATATATGGCTATGTTGAAATTCGAGTCACCGTCGTACTTGAAAAACAACAAATAGTCGTCTTCAATAGTATATTCTTTAGCAATTTCTCTCCATCCCAAATCCAGCCAAATATATCCATCAACTATTTCAGTTTGAACTTCTCATACATTGTTATCACAGAACCTAAAGTTTAAAAGGTTTGACAATGTAAGGCCCACTGCATTTGTGAATTCCGCGGGTAGTTTCTGCGCATAAATAATTAATGGAGTACTAAATTCAACAATAGAAACCAAATATTTTACTATGTATACATTTTAGATTATTCAGAGTAGATTTAATATATAAAACCATGTACATTCATTAAAAAACTTTAATAACATCAGTTATTAGCTGAGATAGCATAAACATAATAGAGGACACTATAAGAAAGTGACAAGATACTTACAATCATGTCAGTATCAACACTTAATATTTAACAACGAAATGATCAACCGCCATGATGTTGTTGCAGAGTACCTGATATCAATAGATTTGTATTTCAATAGAGGACACTAAATTGAACTTCAATTCAACACTAAAAATGCCAATTCAACCATACATCAACATCCACATCAATTGCTAAAATTACAGTTACTAAACCATACAAAATGAAAGAAGAGCAGCAACATAAACTAAACATTAACTTAAGAAGTCTAAAAAGTAATTTGGCCAAGATTCATAAAAGAGGAACAAGGGTTCTATTTCCTTATCAGCTATGGTATTAGTAGCTACAGATGTATTGTCTCAATTCATGAATAGACAAATAGATACACAAAAGTCCCTTGCTTATTAGTTGGAAACATATCACTTCTCCCTCACAGGGTGACAAAATAACAAATGCACTCAGTCTAAGACTCCAAGGCATTTTAAAACTAAGAAACAAGTAAGGTCAAAATTTGCAAAAAAATCACATCTTTATGCACAAATTCCTGGCATTCTAATGGAACTTAAAAGCTTTCAAAACAAACACACAAACAATTATTATCACAAATCACAAAATCCATCCGAATAATAACATTGTTGCTAGTTTAGGGACTGATACCCATGACAGGAATAACACATAACTAGCAGCTTATAAACAGATGAATCAGGACTTATATATCTCCTCCTTCACAACAGCCAAATTACAACACATACAATTCAACCCTAGAAGGTCCACTATAACTTAACAAATATCAAAACTGAACAAACAAACTTATCTATTTTTTTAATCATGAAATTCAATTCAAACTTACAACTATCACATTAAAACCAGTACTTCAGATCAACTCCAATCTCAGTCCATGTAATTATAACTAAAATGATAAGAATATACAATTTCAAAATAAACACCTGTCATATCAACCAGCTTTATCGAAGCATACTGACGACCACACTTTGAATACCGACGGCTTAAGCCCGTCGTTAAACGACGCGTCCTTACCGATGGGCCATTTTGAATACCGACGACATTGCTCGTCGATAAGCTGTTGACCGTTTAGGGTACCGACGGGGTTACCGACAGGTATGGCCGTCGGTACTCAAAAAAGCGGGAAACTATAACATGTCTCAGGCATTCCAACGGGTTACGGTCAACGATGGTTTAAGCCGTCGGAAAAGCCAGTTTTTTTTTGCGACGAATGGCGCCCGTCGGTAAAAGACCGTCGATAGCGGCGCTTTTTCTTGTGGTGTAAAACCTTATAAAACTCAGTCCAATCTGCATATTTCCACCTCTATGTATCAAGTCTTTAAGTAGCAGTAGTTCAAATTTTCATATTTTATAGTTTATTATACATAAGACTTATCATTGTTAGCCTATTAGCACACAGCTGGTCTATTTATAGATATATATGTTGAATGACTTATTTAAAGACCTTAATTTGAAATGGGCCTTTAGGTAAGTTAACATGTCAAACCGAATTTTCAAAAAGGTCAGATTGGGCTTAAGAAACCTATGCCAAGTAATAGACCACACTAGAGTCTTAGAATTTTAAAACATGTCAGACTTATTTAAACAAAGTCTTGCTCGACTAAGTTTATTCTCATCGTTTACCAACAAGGTCGTCGAGTGTGAACTATCTATAACTCCAACTCTAAAACAAATGGACTTCAAATACAGATAAGAGTAAATAAAAGAATACAAATATTAACATAAATTTGACTGTATAATATAACGTGATTAGAAGGAAAAAAAAATCCCTCTTTCCATTTAATTATTAGTTGTGTTGGACAATATATTAATTCTTAAACAAGTACTAGCCATCATAATTGTTTATGGATTATTATGTTAAATATTTCTTTCAAAATAGGGGAAATGGTATACTTTTTTAATCAAAAGTTAACAATTTCACTTAACGAGTAGGTGTGGAAAGTGCAAATTGAAAAAGACTTAAATTTAGCTATTCTCTAAAGGTCTATTTGTTTAAGATAAAAAAACTAATTTTTAGATAAAATAATTTAGAGATTGTTTTTAGAGATTTTTTATGTGAAGATGAAGCTGAATTGTGTCAACTTACAATAATATAAATCATTTTTTTAATCTTCTCTCTCATTTACACACTTATTAAAATCATATTGTTTGTCAAGATAGCGGCTTTGCAACGAGGCATAGCCTAAATTACCTCTAACTGCACTATTTGTATTAACCTTATTCCAACCAAAAGAAAGAGCTGTCAATCTACCTGGATGATCAAAATCTAACACTAAAGTGAGAATACATATTAGAAAATCAAAATCTACTATTTGTTAAGGGCTTTGTTAAAAGCACCTCCCCATTTAATTTCCCACCACCCAATCCCCATCTAAAATGACTAAAATACCCTACCCCTATAAATAACCCAAAATAACCCCTCCCCCATAAAAAACATTTTCCAGAGAAACTGATAACAATTTGTACATCTGGACACATGATTCCCGACACGTTTGGAAACAAGATTCTAGAAGTTCTGCAAAACTAGAAAAAATAGGGTGTTGTGATGGAGTGTTGTCAATAGGGAAAAGAGGAGACAGTTGGGGGAGGGGCGATGGGGAGAGGAGGGGGAGAGTATAAGGGTGTAAGAGTATTTTGGTTTTTTTCAGATGGGAAGGGAGGTGAGGAAATTAAAAAGAGATGTGATTTTAACAAATCGCATTTGAAAATTGTTCTAACGGACTATGAAGAACAAAAGCCCATGAACGTAACCAGGCTCGTTTGGGTTCCAAGGCGACCTGCTATTCGTTTGACACGTTTATTACCATTTGTCATAACGAGGATTGGGCTTCGAACAACATTTGAGTCCAGATCCAACACATCGAGGACATGGAGAGTATGGGGTTTGCTAAAGGCACCCAACAAATTGCTGGGTGCACCCAATATTTGGGAGAATTGACAAAAATACCCCTGGTAAATTTTACACTACTCGCAAATATGCTATTTGTGAGTGTACAAAATTTTTGTACATTCGCAAATAATCAATTTGCGAGCGGACAATGCGTAAAAAAAAAATAAGAATCCAGTAAGCAATTCGCTCGCAAATTTTACATAGGGAATGTGTAAAAAATTGCAAAGTCCCATCATCACTGAGCCATCAGCAAATTAAGATAAGTCAACTCATTGTTGCAAAGTCCCATTTTTACGTTGAGCACTAACGCATAATCGTTTTTTTTTTTGTTGAGGAAGACATGCATAATCAATTACTGCAACTTGCGAGTAAATTTTTCTTACACTCCCAAATAGCTATTTGCGAGTGTAAAAAAAAATTCACTCGCAAATAAGCTATTTGCGAGTGATTTTTTTTTTTACACTCGCAAATAGCTTATTTGCAGGTGTTTTTTTTTTTTAAATTTTGTACACTCACAAATAAGCTATTTGCGAAGTGACATAATTTTACCAAAGGCATAATAGGTAATTCGCCCAAATGTTGGGTGCACCTACTAATTTGCTGGGTGCTTTTAGCAAATCCCGGAGAGTAATTGGGTATATAGGACTATCAGTTCATCTTGGGCACCTTGCTTCATCTCGGTTTGTGCCCACCTAACCCAAACTACAGTAAACGGAAGATTCCATGGTAGCCCAGCTTTGTTGCAATCCTCGTCATTTTTTTGAGTTATTCTTACAGCATATATAGGTTTATTTTGGATTAATTTTAAATTTAGGAGATAGTTTAAATTAAAATAAATTTATAGTTTTTTATAAGTTTATAAGTGTTTCTCAAAAAGAAATTAAATGAAAAAGTTTCTAAAAAATAGAGATGTAGCCAGGAAACAATGTCGACTTATATGTGAAAGTTATCCAGCAACAAAAGGAAAATCTAATAATTAATAAGTCTTGATCAAATTAATTTTAGGAAAAAAATCAGTTTTTCGGGGAAAAAAAACTATTGGCTGTTTTAAGATAAGTTAATTCAAATACAAATTAATCATAATATTGACTAAAAGTTTATTAAATAAATTATGAAGATTTAAGGTGGATTATATGGTATACAAGCACTGAAGGTCGTCCACGGTGCACAAGTATCTTAAAAATTGTTCAAAATTCTAACAACGACTGATGTCGTCTCTCAGAAGCAGAAGCTCACGGTCGTCTTTGTCATTACAACTGAGACGGTGACTTGATCGGTGTCGATTTGATAAAAACAAGCAAAAACGAGTCATAATTGAGTTTTGAGGAAGTTTTGATACTTTCTTACTCGTTTGTCTTGTTTTTGCCAAACTGATACCGATCAGGTCACCATCTCAGTCATTAGAACGAGGAGAACTATGAGCATTTGCTTATGAGGGACGACATCGGTTTCGTTAGAGTTTTGAACAATTTTTAAAGTAATGATGTATCGTGAACCACCTACCATATTTGTGCATATATATATATATATATATATATATATATTCTGCTTATAAAAAAAAATAATGCACCAATTTTTCGGTTCGCAACTAAAATGTCACCTTGGCGGGGGTGCCCTACTCCTTTTCTCTGCTACTTCCGTTGCCCTCGGGTGGCCCTAGTGTGGGATGAGACTATATGACAAACAACTATTGCCACGAGACAATACCAACCTGGCACCTGCCTTATTTGTCAAGAATCAATTGTGATGTTTCAGACTCCTTTGTTAGTGATGGCAACTGATAATAATTATGTGAAAAATTAAGAAGGGTTCTCCATCTAATGAGAAACAATCTCAATTGCTGAGACTTGTCATCATATCATCATACGACTAAATAAAGCAGCACCCCCTCCCCCCCCCCCCCCCCAAATAAAAACTAAACATGGCTTTGCGTGCCCCAGGCTGCGTGGAGATTGGAGAAGTATAATTTATATGCGTCAATATATCCTACATGAAACTCCAAATATTACTACTAACTAAGATTTATACAGATTTTTTTTCCTTTTAAATAAGAATCATATAGCGGGCATGGTATCTTTATTTGGATTGAAGCTTAGAGAACCAATGAATTTAAGCCAGTGATAGGGTCAAACAAAGTCTTCTAAAAAATCCCTTGGTGGTCAAACCAATCCACAATGGCATGCTGTTGGAACGGCCAACACCCCATTTGCCAAAACCCATAGCCCTGCATGCCTAGAATTACGGATTCACGTCCTCATCCATTACTTGCTTGTCTCTTTTCAATCGCAACAAACATTGTGTTTATGACATTTGCAAACAATGTTCGAACAATTAACGAGATAAAATTAACTAGTAAATTTTTTCTATTCTTTTTTTTTTCTCGTAATTTTTTCTACTTAAAATCCACTTCTTACTCCCCACTCAAAATTCATGTTAACATATTAATTAATTAATTTTTTTGGTACTAATTAATTAATTAATTAATTTAAATGTCCGAAAATCTGATAAAAACTTAAGGATTTTGTTAGTAGAGGGAATAGATAAAATGACTTGGCAGTGTAATTTAAAAAGATTGGAGGATTGAATTCAAGTAAAATTATAAAAATTAGAAAGTAACACATTATTAGAACCGTACTATAAAACCCCTGGCTTATTTTTTTGTTAGTAAAAGAGTGTCAAAGTGTGCAATCTCTCTGAGCTATTGTAGGACCACATTGGGTATTTAGAGCTCTCCTCGGGGTATTTAACGTTGTTGCATTCTCAATATTCGAACTTGAGACATTTGGTTAATTTGGAAGAGAACCCTGACCATATTTAATTGCCACTTAATTAGACTATATTTTGAAGGATAATTAAGCTTTGGTTATATATAAATGTACTCGTGGCACCAATCATAATTTTTATTATAGCAATTTTTTATTATATTCATTTTTTGAATTTAATGAGTGTGTCTTGACAGTATAAAAAAGTTTTACACATTCATCTAATTATATCTCATCATGAGGATACTTTGTTAGTATATTATTTCCTAATACCTAAACAAATATATACTAGTGAGATATAATTGAATTACCGTGTAAATTTTTTTATACTATCAGTGCATATATAGTAACTCTTATATACATTGAAAATTTGTTGAGTGAATCAAGATTCATTTTGTTAACTCATTAAGTCCAAATGTTTTCTCTGTCTTGGACTTGGGCGTCATCCCTCCACCTTAAATTTTATTTATAGAAAAAATTTATTTTGTTGACGTCATAGGACAAATCATGAATGTAAGTTTGTGTTAAGTTACTAGATATATAATTTTGTATATACTTAGTGTGC
Source organism: Calophaca sinica (assembly GCA_037113605.1). Lineage (NCBI taxonomy): Eukaryota > Viridiplantae > Streptophyta > Magnoliopsida > Fabales > Fabaceae > Calophaca > Calophaca sinica. The sequence continues at coordinate 29,995,976 of CM073731.1, read as the reverse complement.
ATATATAATTAGGGGAACTATTAGCAATTCTTATTTATCATTTTAAAATATAAAATATTTATGTGACATAAATATTAATGTAATAATTTAATATTGAATGTCTTGATTAATATGCACAATTTATGTAGGATACAAAAAACTTGTTTTTTTTGGGGGGTTGGGGGGGTGCCTTTAGCTTCACATTACATTATCATTTATAAAGGAAAAGAGTCACGTGGAATGCAGTTGATAAACATGTGAAATAGGAGGAAGTGTGACATTAACCCTTTCAAGGTAAATTCATGTATCCACTGTCCACGGCGAATTATTAGTTGTTAGTAGTATTGTAAGATAGTACTACAAATGAAAACCATTGGGCCCAAAGGAAGTGGATCAGAATAGAAAAGGACAAGAAGTAGGGCACATGCTCACATGATCTTGCACATGAACAGCTCTCTACCCCCCGGGGTCACGACAAGAGTACCCAGTGCAACGTTTATGGCGATCGATGATAGACTTCAACTATATTCGATGTTTGACCTCTTCGCGAGTATCTATCTTTAATATTTTGAATTCATTTAAAATGATACGTATTTTTGTCATGCTATGGTAGTTATTCAGATTTAAATTTCCTATGCATGTTCTCTCTTTTTTTTTCTTGACAACTTTACATAAGCTTTTGTATGTACTAAATCATTGCCTTCAATGATTTACTCAATATTTAGATATACCATTTTTTATTATTTGTTTCTATCATCAATTATCAGGCTTTCAAAGAGGATGGTCATGTCCTTCCATAGCCAAAAGAATTACAGACATTAAACCTTGATGTTTCAAAACTAATGATTACTAGGAGCCTTGCTGTTTCAAAACTAATGATTACTAGGAGTATTAATTAATTTTTTTATAAATAATAATGATTAGTATTAATTTGTTCTAATGCAATTAGTGTCTATATATAAACGACAACCCTGGTTCAAGTTCTAGCCTGTCAATCGCACATAATGCAATGGCATTCATATATTGTAATTGGAGAATCATCTACACACCTATATTTTTATGGTGCCGAAAAGGTGGGAAGTTCATTGTTGTTTAGATTTGCAAAATTTACCATAAAAAAAAATCTTTAGTTATCAATATTGTTACCTACGTAGGAATCCGTGATAATGGTAGGTCATGTGTAGTTGTCGATGGAGCTAGTCCGCTCAGACACGAATTTACCAAAAAAAAAAAAAAAGACTTAATTAATACTCACTCGGGTCTTGAATTTTAGCAACAAAAAAAAAGCCCACTTATTAAGAAAGCACTGCTTCTTTTCCTACCTTTGTCACTGTTCTCCCACTTCTCAAGCTACTTTTGCTATTTTCGAGACCAAAATGTGAATTTAATAAGGGTATTTTATGAATATTAGTGTAAAATTGGTTAAATTTGCTTATATTTGAGACAAAAAATTATGAGGTTTTTGTTGCTTATAATTAATACCAGAGAGAGTATAATTTTTTATTGTTGTTATAAATCGGATATTTCCGCCCACAACTGTGAAAACTAATCCCTAGAGTCAGATAAGACTACAAGAGCGACAAAGCTAACCCTCATAAGTTTTAATGTCACTACATTTTTAGGGCTAAATTCAAATCCTAGAACACTGGTTAAGCAAGAAGAGATCCATATATCATTTCATCCTAGCGCTATTGGTTAAATTAATATGCATATTTGCAGTGAATTGTTATATAAAAGTTAAATAACAAATTTCAAAGCTTAAATCCACATGTATATTTTTTTATGTATATGAAAAATAGAACAAGGGGCGAACGTCCCATTGGATCCGTCCGTGAGTTCATTATTCATAGCTTACAACTGGTCTTACATTCAAACATGCATATCGAGTAAAACTTTATGTTGGCATCTATCTATGCTAGCTAGATATGAGAGAGTGGGAAAGAGGGAGATACAAGTAAAGAAAAGGCAAAAAAATGAGATTTGTGTTAGGTGCAGTCAAAACTACATGTAGTCATGTAGTCAATACATCTGACTTTCCAATCAAGATCGATGGCAGTTTACATTTCACTGCATAAATCACTTTAAATAAAACTTAAAATACATGCCGTTTGATATTTGATCGGACAGTCCAGATGCGTCTGACTGCATACAATTTTGACTGCATCTAATCTGAATCCAAAAAAATGTGGTGGATAATGTGATGGAAAAAAAAAAAAGAGAATAGGAAAAAAGGGAAAAAATAATGTGAGAAAAAAAGAGTGTGAATATAATTAACTGATCTGATATTATTATTAAATTTGGGAAGTGGGGCCAACCTTGTGCCAATTGGAGTAACTGATAGCTGAGAAAAATCTGGCAGGCCAATTAACAGGGCATTTTTGCATCACAAGACTCTATAAAAGGAGGAGGTACTTGTATGACCGTTGCCAGACACAATATTCCCTCCCTCTCTAGCTTCCTAAATATCTATTTTGGTTTCAGTTTTCATCACATCATTTAAAGAAATTAATTATGGTGTCTAAAGTGGAAGAAGCAGTGAAGAAGAACAAGCAACGGCAACCACAACAGCAGAATCAGCAGCAGCAGCTACAGAAACAAATTCAATGCAACAAAGGAAAAGCTGGCAAGTTCAAGAGGAGCAGTTCCAATCTGGAAGAGGATGGTGCCTCTTCTGCCATTCTCTTTCTAGCTTGCATTGCTTGTGCCCCTTCCTATGGGTAGCACTCACAATCCAATAATAATTAATGCATGCCTTAATCAACTCCTCCTCTTCTTTCATCTCTTTGTTGCTTTCTTCAAAATAGAAATTATATATAGATAATCATCCTCCTTGTTTTCCCCAGTACACATCTATTTGCATCTTGTCTATAACCTGTGGTGTTAATTTGAGGTTAATTAGTATAAGCCTTTAAGCAATATATATATTGCTTTCATGTCACCATTCTTTCTTAGTAAGTGTACCATTATTGAGTAATAATTATAATTCATTTGTGCGTGGTTCTGAAGTCTAAATCAATATCTCCTCTATTTCAAGTATTAATACTTTTTCCCCACTAATTAATATAGTTTGTGTTTAATGTGACTCACTATGTACTTTAAACAATATTATTTAGATCGCAATACAAGTGAATGAAACGTATGTCACATGTGCCTATGTAGCTCCATCACAAGTTCACAACTGCCACTGCATTTCATATGGTAAATCAATTGCAGATAAATAAGTCATTTGGCAGTTGAGTTTTGGTAGGTTCCTTGCTTTCCCTCTCGTGTGTGTATGTGTGTTAAGCGGAGTTTGAATGAATGAGTCAAGAAGCTTGAAATAAAAGGATATATGGAGATCACGAGTCATGATTGGTTTCAAAGAGCCTAGCGACGAGATTCACACACACTAGGCATAAAGAAGAGGGGTACTGCAGGTTCGAATCCACGCTCTGATACATCAAATTGTTGATTTGTTGTAATTCAAACTTGTATTAGTAACTAATGATAACTGACTACCGTTACATTGGTTTTAATTGTTAGTTTTTCTGTTTTAAGTCTGTTAGCAATTCGGTTGATCATTTAGTGATGTGGCCAATTGTGATTAGCAAGTCTGTAAGTCTTGGTTTCTTTGAATCTGACTCATGTGAGCTAGTATAAATGTAGTTTCCATTGTGTAAATCATATAGAGTATTCATTTCAATACAATTTTTTACTTTCCCAGTAGATAATACTCTAATTCTTCCCTTCCTTCTTTTCTCTGTATTCTGCATTCTGCATCTGCTAAAGCATTGGTCTTGCGTGTACTGTTCCATTGAGTGTGTGCAAACATCACATCGTGACAGTGACAGTGAGTGTTTGCTCCAACAACTTTGGTATCAGAGCTATACGATCCTAGGCGCTGTGTGAATTTCTCTCTTCTCATCCATGGCTGTGAATGGAAACAACCTGGCGGGCAACCTACCAGTTCTTGATAGCAAGAATTGGGAACGATGGTGTTTTCAGATGAAAGCACTCTTCGGGGCTCAAGATTTGCTTGAGATCGTGCAGGGAGGTTTTGAAAAGCAAGGGTCAGAACAAAGAGAATGCCAAGGTTGATGACAAACCCGAATCTTCAAACAAGAAGGCTGCAAGACTGTGAAATGGTTGCTGATAGTGAAGTGAATGAAGCTGGTGAGTTAATTCACTTTGCAATGTTTGTAGATTCTGAACCTATTGATCACAGGGCTGCCATGAAAGAAAAGTTGTGGAAAAATGCAATGCTGGAAGAATTGAAGGCCATAGAGAAAAACAGAACTTGGGAGCCGGACCAAGTTGCCTCCCAATAAAAACTCACGATGTAAAATGGGTGTTGGTGAAGGTGAGTCTGAAGGAAAAATTGTGAAGCACAAAGCCAGTTAGTGGCGAAGGGTTCTTGCGAAGCATGGCCTTGATTACTTTGAAGTCTTCTCACCCGGTGCCAAGACATGAGACCATTAGGTTGGTTATTGCATTAGCATGTAGTAGAGGTTGGCCTCTATTCCATCTAGATGTAAATCGGCCTTTCTTAATGCCTACTAGAAGAAGCGAGTGTTTGTCGCTCGGCCTCCAGGCTTTAAAGTAAAAAGGAAAAAGAAGATCGGGTGTATAAGTACAAAGCCTTATATGGCCTAAAGCGAGCCCCAGGGCTTGGAACAAGAATTTGACAAGTTCTTTATGCAACAAGGCTTCAAGAAATGTCTTTGTTGAGTATGGAGTTTATGTTAAAACCAAGAAGAAATTTGAGTATCTTGATAGTTTGCTGTATGTTGATGATCTCTTAGTCAGCAGTAGCGACCGAAATTGAAGATTTCAAAGAGAAAATGAAGTGTGAGTTTGAGATAGCCAGGATCTTGGGAAGCTTGCCTATTTCCTTGGTTTGGAGTTTTTAAACACATCAAAGGGTGTGGTGCTTCATCAAGTCAAATATGCAAGCCAGGTCTTTGAAGAAGTTCAATATGTTGGATTTGCAGTTACTGTTTGCTACACCAGTAAACTAGTACGAGCTTGAAGGAATTGGTGATGAGGAAGAAGTGGACTCTCTTGAATTCGGGGAAATTAGTAGGGTCACTAAGATACTTATGTCACTGGCCAGGCCGGATATCACATTTGCCACGGGTTTGATAGCGATTTATGAACAAACCATTGAGGAGACTCATCTCTTGCTTGACGAGAGTTTTAAGGTACATTAAAGGTACTACTCCACTATGGTATCTGTTTCCCAAATGCTCCAGTCTGAGAAAGCGGAATTGATCGGGTTTTCGATAGTGATTGGTGTGGAGATAAAATTGATAGAAGGAACACAGTGCCTATGTGTTCCAAGTTTCAAGGAGCTCCGATCTCTTGGTGTTCTAAACGATCGAGTAGTAGCACTTTCTAGCGTGAGGCAGTATGTTCTTCGGTTCAATAGCGGCGTGTCAAGCAAATTGGCTCGAGTCCTTGATGGATGGTGATGATTAGTGCGAGAAGCCTATTAAAATTTGTTTATTGATAATAAATCAGCTATAAACCTGGCCAAGAATCTCATTTCTCATGGGAAGAATGCAAGCACATCGAGACAAGATTCCATTTTTGAGGATCAAGTCATGAGGGCAAGGTGATTGTTGAATCTTGTCCTCAATGATCAGAGTTCTTGATCCATTAACTAAGGCTTTGAAGGTTGATCGGTTCTTGAAGCTTAGAAGAGCTTGGTGTTGTTTCATTTGAGAGTTTGAATTAAGAGGGGATGTTGATTTGTTGTAATTCAAACTTGTATTAGTAACTAATGATAGCCCGACTCTTTGTTACATTGGTTTTAATTATTAGTTTTTACATGTTTAAGTCTGTAGCAATTCGATTGATCATTTAATGATGTGGCCAATTGTGATTAGCAAGTCTGTAAGTCTTGGTTTCTTTGAATCTGACTCATGTGAGCTAGTATAAATGTAGTTTCCATTGTGTAAATCATATAGAGTATTCATTTCAATACAATTTTTTACTTTCCCAGTAGATAATACTCTAATTCTTCCCTTCCTTCTTTTCTTTGTATTCTGCATTCTGCATCTGCTAAAGCATTGGTCTTGCGTGTACTGCTCCATTGAGTGTGTGCAAACATCACATCGTGACAGTGACAGTGAGTGTTTGCTCCAACACAAATGTCCCCGCAGTCTTTTACTACATTCGCTACACTTACGGGACATTAGTTAATTTTTTTATTTATTTGTAACAAAAAAAATTATTCAACTTTGAATCAATTATTTAAATAAGTTCAACTCATTTACAAATCTCACCTTATGGTTTTGTGGTAATGAAAAAGGTAACTATATAGTTACAATGCAAATAAAAACACATCTATTATTGATTTTATCCAACGTCCTAATAACTACTCCCTCCGTTCTTTTTTACTTGTCGGTTTTTAAAAAGTAATTTTTTTTCCTTTTTATTTGTCATTTTGATAGTTTAAGGTTATATTAATTACTTGTTTTTCAATTATACCATTAATTATTTATTGCAGAGAGTGAAATAAGTGTAATAATTAATAAACAATCAAGGGTATCATAGAAAAAAGACTAATAACTTTATCAAAAACAATAAAATTTATTAGTTTATTGGTTTGTGTAAAACAACCTTAAAAGACAAGTAAAAAAGAACGAATGTAGTAATATCTTTAAGAGTTTGGTGATGAGTGATCGTGCGTGAACAATAAAAGTGGAGAGAGGGTGGTTTAGAGAACAGTGTGTATGGATGAGTGACATTTGAATGAGCGAAGGGGTGTGTGTGTTTTAAGTGAAAAAAATTGAAGTGCAAGGGGAGGGGGACATGGATGAGGTGGGCAGGGGGACAGAGGAGCAGTGGGGAAGGGGTGGGAGGGGAAAGGAAGAGGGAAGGGTGGGGTATTTTGGAAAAAAAGAGATTTAGGGTGTATGAACGAAAAAAGCAAAATGCAGGTATCAATTGCCTCTTTACTTTAGCGGTAAGGTTCAAGAGCAGCCTAAAACTTCAAATAATGCCAATTTGGGCCACTACTATGTACACCCCTATCTTTTGATTCCCACACCTCAAACACTGCGATTTTACAACAATATCATTATCCCATAAAACCCACACACCCATTTTCTTGCGATTTTTTAGGAACTTAGTTTCCGGAAGTTATTTTGTCAACTTGAATTGCAGACATTAAAATTGACAACACAACATTTGAAAATTTAGTTTCCAAAAGTTCAAATAATGCCATTTTGGGCCACTACTATGTACACCCCTGTCTTTTTATTCCCACACATCAAACACTGCGATTTTACAACAATAAGCAAAAATGTATTAAAAGATAGTACAAGGGGTACTCCAATCCTTTACATCACATAACTTATTACAATGCTTGAAAACATCCCACTGGATTCATACACCAATCAGAGTAAGATAGACTCATGCAATGCAAATGTTGTTTTCAGACTGGTAGATGAAGGTAAATATAAGCTTATTAGATTTCATGAAGGCCATACACATGCACTTGCTTCACTTATGAAGAGACAATTTCTATGATCAACAAGAAAAGTAAATCTTGTTCACAAAAGTTTATTGCATGCATATAATAGGGCAAATATTGGGGCTTGAAAAACATACCATTTCCTAAAACAATAATTTGAGGGTTATCAAAATGTTGGGTGCACATAGCTGAATCTCCAAAATTATTTGATAGATTTAAAGACCATGATTAAAGATTCTGATGCACATGGTTTTATTGATAGTTTTAAAAGGAAGCAAGAGGTTAACACATCATTCTATTATGCATATAAGTTAGACGGAGAAAGTCGACTCAAATATGTTTTTTGGGCAGATAGATTTGTAGAAAAAAATACTCTTTGTTTGGGGATGTGGTTTCATTTTATACTACATATGACACAAATAAAGATTCAATAATTCTTGCACCATTTACCGGGATAAACCACCATTGACAATGTGTTAATTGATTAATTCATATGGTTGTTTGAGAAGTTTTGGGAAGCAATGGGATGACATCAACCAACTCTTATAATATCAGACCTAGATCTTGCCATGAATGTTGTCATAGAGAATATTTTTAATTTTTCTACTTACAGATTTTGCATGTGGCATATTATGAAAAAAAGGTTTCTGAAAAAGTAGGTATTTCCTTGAATGTTAATGAGGAGTTTAATAATAATATAGAGGAGCTTAATAACAATTTTAAGTCGTGTATTATTTAACATTGGCTACTGCAGTGCTTATGTAGCCGAATTATACATGGGGCCTGTTACATGGACTTCAAATGGCTTGGGAGTTTCGGGTTAGGAAGGGTTTGGTAGAGATGGACAATGCTTCCATCATTGACAACGTTAACCAGGATATAATAATAATAATAATAGAAAAAATTTAGGAGTCAAAATTCGAAAATGGACCAACAAAGATTGGACTGTGGTGTTCAAACATACACTACCGTTGTGTTTGGTTCCGAAGAGAAGTTGTGAAGAGAGAAATAGGTGAGAGAGAGTGTAGGAAGATAGAGATATGTGAGAAATAGAGTAGATTTGTGGTATTGTTTGGTTTATGAGAAAGAGAAGAGAGAAATGTTGTTTATTTTTTAAAAGACATCAATGTCATTTACTAAAAATTTAAATAATTTGAGATATAAAGAGAGAATAAGGGTATAACTGGAAACAGAAAAAAAAAAGGCGGTGCCCCCTTTCTTCGCAAAGGTGCGAAGAAAGCAAAAAGTTGAATTTTTTCAAAATCACAGGATTCAGTTACGATTTTGTAGCCAAAGTGATTGTATATATATTTACTTATCATATCAATGAAAGCAAGGAAAATATTTCTTACAATCACTTTGGCTACAAAATCGTAACTGAATCCTGTGATTTTGTTGCCATGATTCCTAAATAAATGTACACCAAATATAAAGGATATTTACATGATTTCCTATGATTGTGTTACCAAATATAAAAGATATTGACAGATTCTAATATTTTTGTCACTCGTCTCTCTCTCGTCCCTCAATCGTTGCAGTACCAAACAAATGAGATGCGCTCTCTCTCTTCTCGCACTCTCTCGTCCCTCAATCGCTCGTCTCATTCCACCCCAAAACAAACACAATGTACAAGATGGGACCACGATCGTAGAATGGCTTGCTAATTGGAGTCTGTCTCTAGAACTAGGAGTGCATGTCCTCTACAATCCCCCTATGTGACTTAATACTTTTTGGTTAGATGAGGTTAGTTGGGCTTCCTTACCCCGTACCGTTACAATTTTGTAATTGTTGGAGTTATTGGCCCCTTTTAATAAAATATTTTTTAACAATGAATATTTCAGTGACTATTTTTTTTTTTTAAAGAATTGTTTTCTCGTTTGAAAGATATAAGCCAAGTAACCATGCTAAGTGAAAGTTGAAAAGAGCCATACGGAACAAAAGGAGGAGTGAGAAGGAAGGATGAAACAAGTCAAACAAGAAAGTAAAGCTAATCTATAATGTAGTCTAGATACACAACTTCGATACCCAAGATTGGTTTTCATATATATATATATATATATATATATATATATATATATATATATATATATATATATATATATATATATATATATATTAAGAGTAAGATATTCACTTTTAATGTTAAATTCTAAGTTTTTTGAATTAATTTTTGAATTCAATATTTTATGAAAATATATCTTTTATTGTATGATAAGACATTGGCGGAAATGGTTAGTTCCCCACAATATTGCGAACCAATATTCGAATCCCCATTGAAAGAAGTTCTCACATTTAGTACCCGACGTGCCTCGAATAACATTATCTCTGTTGGAGAAGACCTATAGAAAAAAAAGATATATTATTATATAGTCGACAAAATCGGCTCAAATATTATTGTATTTAGTATTTTCATTTCAATAGAATAAGAAATTTTTTTGTTACTTTAAATTTTTTCTTTAAAGATCGGTTTCAATATATTTTTTTATAGAAAATTATCTTTTAAAATTAAAATTAAAATTAAAATATTAAAGTATAAACGCTAACGAAGTTTCCATTCATATTTGCTCACATTATAATTTTGTCAGTCATGGAGGTTTCTTGTTTTTCATTCTTTCTTTCATCAGCAAAGTGCATATTTGCACAAAAATAAACTAAGGTGTTGTTTCTGACATACATAAAAACCTCTAAATTAATAATCATGGAATTATATAAATGTATAGAGTTACTAATTAATCTAAAATTAATGCTGTATTAATTTAAATAGTTTTTTTCTCAATTCAATGAATGTAATTTAATTGCATAAAAAATACTGTGCATGACACATATTTTGTGTTTTAAAAAAAAATATTGTACGTATATATTTATGAAAATAAGTATATATATCATCCACTGTTTTAATCTAGTAATTAAATAATATTCATTATATTGACTAATTAAATAAACTTCAATATAAAACCACTAGAATCAATATGGTTCATTGTACTAGGACCAAAATACACATTCAACATTAAATGATGAGATGAAATTCAATTACATTTAAATTTCATGAAAAAACAAACAACAACATACTCATATTTTACTTAGAGCCGTCAAAAGGGGTTGTGGCCCACAAGCCAACCCGATTCACCGGTGGGTTAGGATGCAAAAACCACGACTCACCAAGACCTCAGCTTATCATAAGTCAGCCCACTAAACCCACAGGTTGAGATGGGTTACCTCGAGTCGAGTCAGGCCAACCCACCCATTTTTTTTAAAAAATCAACTTTTTCCCATATATGTCTTAGTTTTTGGTTATTTATATTTTATTATTCGAGGAGTGCAGTATGTCATGCTAAATGAAGGTTGTAATAGGTGATTTGCTTGTACTGTGTAATATTAAAATAAGGGTTGGTTGTAAAAATGAGAATGTTAAGTATTCTAGGTATATTTTAGGTGGGTGCTTACTGATATGAGTCACTGAAGGGTGTTTGGATGAGATGTTCTTTTGTCATGGGTGAGAGTTTGTTTTGAAACTTTGTACTAATACATCGTTTCTATATATAAGGTTCTTTTTGACCAATTCACACATATTAAAAAAATTAGTTGATATATTAAATTTGTCAACAATATATATTATTTTTCCAAAACCATGTCTCAGCTATTAGGATTCATCTCCCCAAGACTCTTAAGAGAGATAAATGGTCACCTCTTTAATTAGGGTATTTTTATAAAAATAATAATTAATACATCTAGTAATTTAGAAAAAGTCTTATAAAAAGGGATAATTTTTTTTTCTCAAAAAGGACTTACATATAGGAACAGAGATAGTAGTTTTTATACCTAGTTTCAAACAAATGATAGAGTGAGTATTTTTCGACCATTCTTAGATGGTGGGGAGGAGATCATTGTGATACTAAAGCTAGTTTTTTTTGACAAAACTAAAGCTAGATTTTTAATAAAATGATTACTTATGGAAAAAAGTGATTCCACCAAACCGTGATGGATATAAGTATAATTATTTTTGCTGTAATTCTATTGTACTTTGTTGGTTTAATTTGAACTTTTCAATGTTGTTGTAATTTTTTTATTTTCTTATACAATATTTTATTTCATTTGATGTTGTATCAAAATAATTAATGACTAACTTTTTACACCACTTATGTACTGAAGACTATCTGTTTTTGATAATCAATATATATTTAGCTTATCAAAACAAAAATTTCTAAATTTACATAGAGCACTCAAAATCTCAGGGATGACTTGTTCTCATGTATAGTTTTTCTTATGAGCATTGTTTGAAGGATTTGGATCCTGGAATATTCACGTTATTGACATCGAACAAGAGTATCCCTTAGTCTAAGAAAATTAAAATTAAGGGAAGGAATAGCAAGAGTTTGGGTAACAATAATAACTAATAATCCATCCATAAAGAGCTAGACTTACTATACAATGTTATAAAGTACACCAAGCAAGCAACGTACGGGACTCGTTCAACGCTCCTTCTGGAAGCACCACAGCAAAGTTTTCTTCTCTATTTGTTTTTTTCTCGCAGTCGTTACTTGTTAGTAAAGCCGGCAATTCAATTTTAAAGCAGTTTGTTTTTAGTTAACTTAGGATTAGGAAGTATAAACTACAAAAAACTTTTTGTTTTCATATTCCATCTTTGATTCCATTCCATCTTTGATTCCATCTTTGATTCGGAAACTCAAGCCGAATTTTAAACAGCATTCGATTATGAATATTTACATGCAATTTTCTTCTTTCCTTGTATTAAACTCTTAGTCTTCAACTGAATTTTTTCTGGAAAAAAAACTGAATTTTTTTTACAAATAAAATTAAGAATAAATTCTCAATTGGGTCATCTAAAAATTAAGGTGTCACTTTATTAATCTTTTAAATATTTATGTTCTAAAAATTGACTAATAGCCAAAAAAAATGTTCTATGAAAAATACTTTTGAATCATAATGTTTGATTTACGTCACACATCTATGTGCCTAGGCACATAAGTCAATCCAACTCATTGGTGGGTTGACATCTTTTTAGAGGTCAAAATGACCCAGTTCACTTAACCTAAACACTAAATGGGTTTGAGTTGTGAAACTTGGGCCTTCCAATCTCGAAATATCAGTTGTTCAATTTCGATCAAATGTGTTAGATTTCACAACTTCATAAAATCTGAACACCCCCCCCGGCGGGGGGCCAACACTCGTGTCTAAGTGCTAAGAAAATATCTCCGAGCATGTATTTGAAGTAATAATCGATAATTATATCACCAGCGGAAATTAAGGGTCGTTTGTTTTATATTGTGATAAAATTGAGTAGACATACTTGCACGATCCAATCAAGCTCCTTCAGTTGAATAGAGTTAATCCGCAGCGTAAATCATATTGTGATGGAAAACCCTAAACGTGGACATCAACAGTTATAGGATAATGTAGAAAGCGACAGCCATGGTGAGTTTTATTTAATTGAACTTGCCCTTGTTTATTCTAAGTTTTGAAATAATAATTGTTTTCTAAACATTGTTTGTACATGAATTTGAATTTTTAAAAGAAAAATAAGCTAATGTACGTAATTTAACTTATAGTCCAGTATATTATGTCGTAGTACTATTGATGGTTAAACAAAAAATCATTTTTTAATTGAGATAAATTTTTTTAAATCACAAAAATTATAATATATTTGAAGTTTTAAAGAATATATAAAATATTACATGATAATATCATTTAATAAATAAAGAAAAAAATAATTATGAAAAATAAAAAATTACTAATCTCTTTTTTTAGGCTATATTGCACTTTTCGTCCCTTAATTTTATTTTAGTTTTCACTCTCGTTCCTAACTATTTTATTTTTCATTTACATCCCTTAAGTTACGAATATACGCCACTTTCGTCCCTTAACTATTTTAATTTTCATTTACGTCCTTTAAGTTACGAAAATACGCCACTTTCGTCCCTTCTGTCTGTAATCTCTTTATTGTTATTCTTGGGAAAGTGAGGTTGGAAATACATTATTCCCATATTTGTTTCAAGTTTTCAAAATTTATTCCTGGGTATTAATAATTCCCGGGAATGTGATTTACACACACTTTTCTCCTTTTTTATTCTCATGTTAAATGGGTGAGAATCTTATATTCCCGTGAGAATAAAACTCAATCAATTTATAACTCTCCACTTCCTCCTCATTTTACCACATTTGTTTCTATTTTTTATTTTTAAAATTTTAAAATTAAATAAAATTTAAAAACATTCCTAGGAATTTAAAGTACTTACCAAACACATTATTGCGAATAAGATTCCTGGTAATGATATTCCCAGGATAATCATTCTCGGGAGTCTAATTTGAAACCCCGAAACAAACGCACCCTAAAATACAAAAATCCAGTACTGTAGATGCATACAAGAGTTACTAGATCAGGAAAAGTCTTGTATGCCAATTATTATCAATATTGAGTGGTGATTTCAATATCTAAATAGGTTGGCCAAATGAAAATGAGAGAGATATATATTGAGTGATGATTCGAAACAGCTAACTAATCTCACGTGGGATGGCAGAATACTCCATTCCCTTCCCTCTCATTTCCTTCGGTTTTCATCCATTCCCCATCACTTATAAACATCCAAGTCCAGCCATACCCCGAAGTTAATTTCATCGTGGTTTGTCTGTAAGCTGCAATTTTTTATTTGCTGCAAGCTTTTTGTTCCTATGATCCGTGAATCTCCTGTTTCATTTTTTCTGTGGGTCACTCAAAATTGGTTGCTGATAATTGGTAAGAATTTAATTTGACAAGTTAACCAGGGTTAGAAAACTCGCTCCTAGATAGAAAATTTTTCTACACATCTGGTTGAATTCACACCGCAATAACTAAATAATACTAAGAGTTAACCTTCGAATTGGTTCCTAAAGTGTTACTCTCTCTCCTGTTAAGTCCCTAAAGTATGTAAAAATATTAAATAGTCTTTAACATTTTTTCTCATCCATTAGGTTAGTCGACCAATTAATGTGAACCCATTTGAATGTTTTTAAGTGTCATGTTGGCTATTTTTCTCTCCTACGTGTGTCCTAAATAGTCCCTAAAGTCCCTAAAATATGCCATATCAATCCCTACAACATTTGAAAATAGAGAGATCAAATAAATACATCTATTTGGTCCTTAAAGTCCCTAAAATAAATATTAATTAGTCATTCAAGTCTCTAAAATACATCATATCAGTACATATATTTCGCAGTAACGCAAGTCTTAATTCTAATTCATAAACTAGATATTTTTACAAGTAATTCATAAATCAAATGATGCATAGTTTGACCGCAACACATGGCTTAGAAAGGACAATTAAATGATACTTAGTCCCTCCAAAAAAACCATTTGCTATATTATTTAGGTTTTAAAGTTAAATGTTGAAATCAATTTCAGATCCAGAGTTATCAAAATTAGGGACGAAAATGAGAAATAAAAAAATGTTAAAGGACTAAATAGGAAAAAAGGTGATACTTGAAAACGAAATTGAGGGTCTAATGCTAATATTAAAAATGTTTATTATACCATTTACACCCCCGAAACCTTTTGGACGCGGTTCTCTCGCTGACCATGGCAATGTAGATAGATAGCGACAAAAATGGAATAATGTTATCAAACTGCTAGTACCTAATATATTATGTTGCGCCAACCAATTAGTGTAACCAATATAAATAACCGTTCATGAAACTCCAAAATCCTGGGAAAAACGATACATTCGAGATATCCAATTAATCAAAGTTCAAGTTTTGCTTTGCTATAATTAACTCCAACAAGACACAATTTGACAGCTTATGCCACGTAATCTAATTTTCTAATCTAATTGCATCTAATAATGCAAAAACCATAGAAACTCACGCCTTACGAGGTAATCACCCGCATCATGGTACGGTCTAATATATCTATAAATATTGGCATCATTTGTAGGGACGTTCTTTCAGAGCGTTGTTGAAAATCTTTAGAAAGCAAAAAGCCTTTGAGGGTGAGAGAGACTTAGGGGGGGAAAAAAAAAATGTCCCCTTCACTTTATAGTGCCTTCAAAGGCGAGGCAGAAAATGATGAAAATCCAATAATAATGGGTTGTTATTCCTATCCTCATCATTTACCTATTTTGGATAGTAGTGCTGCTTCTACATGGTTCCTTAATCCCTATTCTGTTGAAACCGAAATAAGGGATCAAAAGAAGTTGAAAAGAACTGTTACCATCCCACTTTGGTTTGCAAATTTTAGCAGTAATAATGGAGGTGGCAATAGCAATTGCTATAATTTCCTCAACTGCAACAACAGCAACAGTACTGTGAATAGCATACCAAGGCTTCAATTCAGGGATCACATAAGGACTTATAAGCAAAGATATTTTGCTGCTGAAGCTGTTGAAGAGGCAGCAGAAGAAATGAACAATTATGAGGGTGGTGGTGGTGGTGAAGATGGTTGTGCTGATGGAATGAGGCTTGTTCAGCTTCTAATTGCATGTGCTGAAGCTGTGGCATGTCGTGACAAATCACATGCTTCAATATTACTATCTGAACTCAAATCCAATGCTTTGGTATTTGGTTCCTCATTTCAAAGAGTTGCCTCTTGTTTTGTTCAAGGACTAACCGAGAGGCTCACTCTGATTCAACCAATTGGGGCTGTTGGGGTTACAAAATCAATGATGAATATAATGGATGCAGCTTCGGAAGAAATGGAAGAAGCATTCAGGTTGGTTTATGAAATCTGTCCACATATTCAATTTGGACACTTTGTGGCTAATTCCATAATATTGGAAGCCTTTGAGGGTGAGAGTTTTGTTCATGTGGTGGACCTTGGCATGAGCCTAGGTCTACCACATGGCCACCAGTGGCGGGGACTGATTCAAAGCCTTGCTAACCGTTCCGGTCACCGTGTAAAACGGCTTAGGATCACGGCGGTTGGGCTTTGCATCGCAAGACTCCAAGTCATTGGTGAGGAACTTTCAATTTATGCAAACAATTTAGGGATTAATTTGGAGTTCTCAGTGGTGCAGAAGAATTTGGAAAATTTGCAAGCTAAAGACATAAAAGGGAATGATGAGGAGGAAGAGATTCTTGTGGTGAACAGCATTCTCCAGCTTCATTGTGTGGTTAAAGAAAGTCGCGGCGCTTTGAATTCAGTCCTGCAAATGATTCATGGGCTTTCACCTAAAGTTTTGGTGATGGTTGAGCAGGATTCAAGTCACAATGGACCTTTTTTTCTTGGGAGGTTTATGGAGTCATTGCATTATTATTCTGCTATTTTTGACTCATTGGATGCTATGCTGCCAAAATATGATACTAAAAGGGCTAAAATGGAGCAGTTTTATTTTGCTGAGGAGATAAAGAACATTGTGAGCTGCGAGGGGCCGTTGAGGATGGAGAGGCATGAGAAAGTTGACCAGTGGCGTAGGAGAATGAGTAGGGCTGGATTTCAAGCTGCACCTATTAAGATGGTGCCTCAGGCCAAGCAATGGCTTCTCAAGAATAAGGTTTGTGATGGTTATACAGTTGTTGAAGAGAAAGGGTGCTTGGTGCTTGGCTGGAAATCAAAGCCTATTGTTGCAGCTTCTTGCTGGAAGTGCTGAATGAATCTCTCTGGAATCAATACCAATAAATAATAGTTTCATGGGAAGCTGTTAGTGTGCTTGAATAATCTGTTTTTATATATACATAATGTGTGAATTAAGACCTCAAATCAGTGATTTGAAAATAGTGTGAGTGATTTGAAAGCACTGAAAATTTGGGGCGAGAATAAATCTTTCCATGTGATGCTTGCTGTGTTATGACTGTTCAGATCGAACAGAAATAAACTGATGACTTCTTGTTTTGTGTGCATATGTGCTGGAGCTTGACATGTAAATTCAAACATTCATTTGATTCTATTTTTAACAAACAAAGTAATACTCATTGCAATTTTTTCTTGTACTTGCTGGCTGAAATTGGCTCTGCAACCGTACTACATATCAGTATTCAAGCATATTCAGTCCCTTGCTCTAAGTTTATTAAGGGTTTTAACACGTTTTCCGACCGGTGAATCGGAAAACTTGTTGGGCTTTATCCCAACTAGGAGCTATTGAAGTTGCACATTGTCTGGCAGGTCTGGAATCTAATTGGTCTCATTGTTGAATCTCGTCGGGTGTTGCTTGATACATAGCAAGTTAGCAAGGTTTTTCCTCGTATACTAGCAGTGGAAAAGTGGGCCGAAAAGTTAGCCGCGAGTTCAATGAAACTCCCAATTGACCCTATCGGGAGATCTAAAAACCACGTCAAAGCTGGATCCACAAGAGTGCCAGCGAATGCTCGATATAGGGAGCCATTAGAGATTCTCGTCACCAACATGTGGTTCTTGTATCGCTTCAAATGGGCGAGTGGGTCGAAAGTACCATCATAGGCTTTGATAGGAGGAGGCCGATTGTTATCCGGGAAAGGTTCAGACATCAGCGCCTCAATGAAGGGGCTGAGGTGTTCTTTCCCTGATGTTGTGCCGTCGTTACATGGATTTGCTGCAGCCTTTGATTGGTTCTGAGGTAGTTTTGACGCTGAGGGCGATCATGTGGGTGTTCTTCCTTAGTCTAGCGAGTGCTCCGGTCGATTTGAGACATTTCGGTGTTCTCAGTCCTTGACTGCCTATCTAGCTGTAAGGACTCTATTCGCCTATTAAGGTCTTGGTTTTCGTACTGGATATGATCCAGTCTGATGAGTATGGTATTGAGAAGATTCACCACTCCTGGATTAATTCTGTTAGGGTCTTCAGGTTTTCGGCCGGCATGGCGATCTCAGGACTATCTCCATTTCGTGGGTTCTGCCTGATTTGTGCCTCTGTTTGTTTGACCATTGTCGCCTTGCTCGCCGTCTTGGGTGCGACTCCGGGTTTTTGCCACGGTGGGTGTCAAAATGGTATTGCACAAAAATTAGGGACTAAGCACAAGATAACAACATTCAATACAGAGAGAATAAAGATATAAATTACAAGGTTTAATCTAATAAAAGTTGGAATGCCCTCTCTAAATCTTCCCAGCTTCCTTATATAGCTGTGCTAAGGGTTTACAACTGCTCATCTTGGGGCTTCATGGGAGACATCAAGAGACATGCTATTCAGAGTGACCCGAAACTGCCGATTAGAGCTGTCAACTTGGTCTCAAATCCATGGGTCAGCCCTTTTAGCCCATATCTCAAACCCTGTTTTAATTGACCCACCTATCACACAACCCACATCTGAAGGGGCCAGGATCACGGCTGTGATGGGGCCAGCCCACAATTCTATTGTTCTTCTATATTTGTACGTTTCGGCCCCCTAGGCATATGGAGACTACCACTGTTCATTGAGATTGAAATTTGCCACATAATCTTTTCTTTCCCTCGTACTTGTATTTTTCACAAATTCTTTGTTTAATTATTAAATGTAAAAATTAAAAGCATTTACTAGAGATATGAGATTCCACATCATTCTTAATCGTTGTTTTTGTGGCATTGGTTGAATCTTATGTTTCAGCAATGTGTTAAGTTATTCACTTATCTGTAGATTATATGCTTGAAATTGAAATACACATTTTTTAAAATTAGGAAAAAAAAATAGTTTGATGTGTCTTTAGCTGGTGCATCCATATTTATTGAAATTTAATTATAAAATAATAACAATCTATTTACTATATATAAAATAATAACAATCAGTTTTATGTGTCTTTAGCTGGTCACTTTTGAGTGGTTTTGATTTTGAAATTAGAGTAGACGTGTAATGAATACAACTTCAGTGAATGAATGTGTATGTTTGAGAGCCGTTAGTGTGAAATGTATTGTGTAGATATGATGGAGTATCGAATTAATGCCAATATAGATCAGTTCAAATTTATTACTGTTGAAGCTATGATGCTATTTTTCTGCCATTGAAAAGTTAGAAACACCCCAAAATTTTTAATTCTATTTACTCGCGAGTTGTGTATGTCAAAACCTCAAAGGTTATATCTTATAGTTGTAAATATACAATGGATGGTACTTAACATAGCCAGTAAAAATTAATTAAACTTAGGACTTTGTGGGCCAACATATGAAAAAAGTGGGCCAATCAGCCCACTCTATGAACTGGCCCTAGCCCACAGGGCTTTGTAGCCCTATGGGCTTTTACACAAGTGGGCTTTTTAGCCATGTGGACTTTTTGGCCACAACCCATATGGGCTAGGGCTGGGCTGGGCTGGCCCATATGGGCCAAATTGACACCTCTACCGCCGATCTTACCATGAGTGTGAGTGCATTTACGCATGTACCCTCAATTTCTAGAAGTCGGGCCACGATTGGGCTGAGTTCATTGGAAGTGATGGGTCCTTCTTCTGGACTCGAGTTTGGTATACCGAACAATTTCATATAAGTATTTTATCTTGACCATTGATTTTGTTTTAAAGATAATCTAACGGTTTACAAAAAGGGTTGCAATGGTCCCAACTAGGCAAGAGTGCAAGACCTTGTTTTGTTTGCTTGGATGCTGCACCAACAGTGTGCCAACTAGGGTGCAACACATTTCAAGTTTTGCGCCAGTGCACCATTGTTTTATGACAATTTATTTGTTACCAATAAAATTGAATGGACAAGATTCTTCTCTCTTAATTTTTTAACAGACTATCAAATAAGGGTCTCCCTAATATGGTCCCTTTTAAAGTGGTCTAAAGGTGAACCCAGTAATGTCCACTGGTTATAGTAGGTCATCAATTTTTTGTTTTGCTTTGATCCAACTATCTCTGCTGTGTCACATCAAAAAAAACTATCTCTACTATGTTCATCTTCTTCAACCTTCAGCCACAACCATAACATTTTATCATTCTCGTCATCATCTTTTCATCAGTCGGGTCTTCCCCTAACTTGAGGGCTATTGGATTGCTGCAAATGGAAGAACAAAAAAAGATAAAAAATTAAAGAGAAGAAATACAAGGATACCACTAGTAGAATGAGAGGAGGGGGAGAAAGCGGAAGAAGGAGAAATTGTTGGTCTCTCCATCGTACTGATGTGGTTGTTGTCGTTGTGTTGGACCCTATGTCGCGACGCCTGACACTGTCATATAGCGTAGACCCTGCGCACGAGAGTCCCCTTCCCAGTTTGGTCATCGGCTACCGATTCGCGGTGCGCAGTTCGCTGCCACCACAGGCGGACTTCACCATCCCTCCTGTGGCCCTTGGCGCACTTTCCCGCCTCCCTATCTTCCTCCTTCCCCATGGTTCAACCTCCTGCAGTGACACACACAGATTCAAGAACCAAACAATGGACAACACCACTAACCCTTCCATTTTTTATCTCTCTCACAACACCAGGGGTTCGACACCCCTTCCCTCATCTTTTGTTTCTCCGGCAGCTCTAGCAAGAAATTATTATTATATTTTGTTTTTTATTTGTTTTGTTTTTGTAACCATTAACTTGACTCGGTGCTTTGCACATAATTTTTCGGAGCACTACACTAATTCAACAAACCGTGATTGTGAGTTCATAGTTTGTTTGCAGTTTTTGAAAGTTTGAGTACTGTGATGGACTGAGTCAAACAAGATTGAAAGTAGAAGACAAATAAATAAATAAATAAAATAAGATGACTTGTTATAGCCGGTAGACATCAATGAGATTCACCTTTGGACCCTTTTAAAGGGGACCATATTAGGGGGACCCATCAAACAAAGCCATGGAGAAAAGGGTTTTTTTTTCCCTGTCAGAAATCCCAAAAGAATATGTGTGATTCAAACTTAGGTTAAGTGCCTGTTTGGTTACCAAACCAAACGACGTTTGAGGCCCTTTTCTCCGTTTGCGTTTGGCAAACGGAGTTTGCTTTTTTATTTTAGTGTTTGGTAAATTTTCTATTTGTCTTTTCCGTTTGCGAAACGTCGTTTTGTTGCATGAGATATGATGTTGCTTTTCCGTTTGTAAAACTCTGTTTGAGTATTTTAACACTTTAAAAGTGATTCTATTTTGTCAACCAAACACAAATCAATTTTTCTAAACTCAGTTTTAAAATATTTTTACTAAACACAAATCATTTTTTTAAACTCCATTTTTTAAAACTCAGTTTTCTAAACAAGATTCTTCACAATATATTCTACCACAATCTAAACCAAACGGGCGTAAGTAACCTAAGTAGGTTGAGTAGCTGCAAGCAATCCCTCGCCCAAACCAAAATGTTGCGATCTATGAATCTATGATCGATTTGGAGAAGGGATATTATCGCTGTTGCGGTGAAGGAGAAAGAGATTCAATTTTTTATTATCTCTGATGTCAGAAGGGGTAAAATGCAAATAATAAAACTTTGCATCGGTACGACTCATTGAAGTGTTGCACTTGCGCCCTACAACAAATGCTTCTTCAATTTTTTGTGTTTCACACGCTCAACTGCCCTAGCTTTCATCTTCAGGTTTCTTCTTCTTCTTCTTCTTCACTGATATTCCTTCATTCTTTGATTATCACTTTCTTTGATAGTTAGTTACTGCTGATTTTTTTTTAATAGTAATAACTTGATTGATGGAAAGCTGACCCGAATTCTTGAGTATAAGTTGGGTTTAGATGGAAAATTTGCATTAGGTTTGGGTATACAAAGGGTAAGACTGATGGTTCTATTGTTAAGGGTATTATGCTTGTTAGTTGATATGATAAATAACTTTGACAACAAGATCAAATTGTTTTATGAAGATTCCAGATAAACTGATTAGCTATACTGTTTTAGTCAATAAAAAAAACAAGTAATAAGAGTGGTGTATGATCTTATTTCCAAGAGTCAGTGATTTACTCAAATGCTTGTCTGCAACTGTGTCATTGAACAGCAGTTTCTTAAAGCCACTGATTTTTCTTTTATTTTTCTGTGGTAGACAAGAAAATATGCTTGCCAAGAGACAGTTTAGTATCTGTTCAAGCCTTTGATCTTTGAGGAATATAGTTGTCTATATGACCAAAATGTTCTGTCATTTTGTTTGTACTGTCTTGTTGAATTCACCTCAAAAGGGTGCATTGTTGTTGTTGTTGTGACCCAATTAAGTATTTGCACAGGTCCACGACATGCATCATTGGGGATACCTTTTCTCTAATAAGCTTTTTAATACACTTTAGGGGGTTTTGAGATAATTTCAAAAAAGATGCTCATCTCTGCTTATAAAACTATTCTTCTTGTAGAACAGAATAGAATACAAAAATGTTCCAGCTTGTAATAGTCAATCATTATGGACGAAGTATTTATATTTTAGTGGGTTGTTCTTTCTCCTTTTGTACATTAATTTCTCAGAATCTTAAGAGTGAATAATTCTCTTTGAGTTCTTAATAATCATATTTAGCTAAACATGAATAACTGCCTATTAATGTGACTCACATGTATTCGACTTAATAAAACTAGCTAAAGTTTGATAACAAATGTGTCATAGTGATGGTTTTATTTTATTTTTGTTAGGACAAATGGGTTGAGACTGAAGACACTGTGATGGTTTTATTCAATATCTGGTACTGTTTATAATTATACTTGTTTTTGTTATGACAGTTATAATTAACATAAAACAATATATGTTATGTGTGTTATTTTTTTGTGACTTTTTTCATCCATATGAACCAAATATCCCAAAGTGCAAAGTGATAACCTTGCTGAGCTGTTAATTAAAAGTCATAATCTCAACTCTTGGTTCTGCAGTTTGAACCTAGTGGAATATTTTCCTGTGGTCGGGTCTGTTGTTTTAACCATAAAACAATGCTTTAATTGTTTCGGATTACCTTTCAATGTGGCAGCATTACCCCCTCCCAACTTTGATTATCATTTTCTTTATTTAATCGTGTATAAAATATCTTCCTTCACTTCCAATCTGTACATAGGAATATGGAGGCAAATGAAACACCACATGATCGGGAAAATCAAGATGAATATGTTTTGCTTGACTTGGATGGTGTTTATGACCTAATTGACTTTCCACCAAATGCAAAGTATGTTCTAACTGTAAGTTTCCAATCTGCAGCTCATAACCTTCTTCATGTTTTTCAACGAGCGTTTATCAAATTCACCTGCCTTATAAATTTTTAACACTAGACCATTATTCTTTTTATTTGATAAATGGGATTGTTTATCTTGATTCAAATGTTATATTACTATACAGCATACACCATTTAGGTTTTCTAAATGTGCTTATCTGCTAAGATTAGCTCCAGAACTTCTAACTTCATTACGAGATACTTTCTTTCCTTTTTTTCTCTTTTATTTGTTGCTTGCATTTTCTTATATTGGTCATCCGTAAGTTACTTTCATATTGGTTTATTATATTCTATGTAGTAAAGTATGCTTATATTACATTATTGTTTATTATAGGGCCTTGATACTTTAAACCCAGTATTGATCATTGATGACAAATTTAAGCTGGTAAGTCTCCTCCTTTAAAATTCCCTGGTCTTTTAGAATATTGATGATTGGGAATCTTTGCTTGAGTGATATTTTGATGCTCTCATCTGAATCTATTGAAGATATTTAGATTTAGTGATGAAATCTGTCCATTTGTTTAGATGTACGTTTCTTTAATTCTATATATAGAAGGGTTAATAGTGCTTTTGGTCCCTGTAATTTCAGGAAAATTCAGTTTTAGTCCGTGTAAAAATATTTTTTTAAAATGGTCCCTGTAATTGAAGATTCTTTCACTTTTAGTCCCTGTAAAATTTTTTTGTTTAGATTTAGTCCCTGTAATTTTAATATTCTTCCACTTTTAGTCCCTGTAATTTGAAGATTTTTCCACTTTTATAGGGACTAAAAGTGGAAGAATGTTAAAATTACAGGAACTAAATCTAAACAAAAAATTTTATTGGGACTAAAAGTGGAAGAATCTTAAATTACCGGGACCATTTAAAAAAAAATATTTTTACAGGGACTAAAACTGAATTTTCCTGAAATTACAGGGACCAAAAACACTATTAACCCTATATAGAATTAGGCAGATATTTATGATGCTGTATTTCAGCTAGAAAGTCCAGCAAGGCAAAACTAATTTTAGAAATTTTGGTTATTCTTCCAGTTGATAATTTAATTAAATCTGGGGATTCAAATTATTTCTTTTCTGTTTTGCCCTTCTCTCAATGGATGATGACTGTTATGGTTCATTGTTGTCAACAGATTGGGGAATATGAGGAAACAATTGGCACGTGTATTGCCTTTACAGAACAAGGTGAGTTACAGACTTACAGTTGATGAGTGCAGAATATTTCTGAAGAAGGCAACTCGGTCTTCGAAATCAAGATTATGTCTCGCTTGTTGGGATACTCTGAGCTCTTGGTTTTTGAAGAGTCAATGTTTTTATACAAGTTTCCTTCTAAGAGATAACTGATTTCCAAAAGCTGATTCTTTTTCCACATTTCCTACAAGTGACGGATTTACAATGTATGTGTTCCTATTTTCATTGAGAATGCAGAATCATTGTTTTTTACTTGAATATTGTTATTGATATTTCCTAGTAAAGAATTTGCACAATTTAATGATGCATTTAATTAATTTCTCACAGCTACTTACCTGTGAGCATATTTAGTAGTAGCACCTGCTAGTTGAGTTGCTGCTCCTCCACCCATGTTGTTGTTAGAATTTCAAGCAGACTTCAAAACAAATACTTGTAGCTATTTCAGCGTACACAAATTTTTTCTGGCTTCCAATCAAATGGTGAATTAGATGTTGCAAGAAAAATAGCTAACTGTTAATCACTAATGTCTTTCAAATTTTTAATTTAAGATAATCATATTATGTGGAAGACATGCTTGTATGAAACTATTTTCAATTTATTTTGCTTCTTACTTATTTCTTATTAGGAATGCCCAAAATAAGTTGTTTGATCAAGCAGCCCATTGTGCAGATACCCCGGTGGTTCATGAAGAGACAGGACCATCTGAAGTGAATTTATTTTCTGGAGCAAGACTAATCGATTCAAGTCAACCTCCAACAAAGCAAATTAGACCTGTGTGTCAGCTTCATAAGGTTCTCAAGTTTAAAATATCACCTGATTCTGAAATTCAATGTCCCACAGCTGAGGAGGCCAACTGAATTTGAAACCTATTAGTATAATGTCTAGTTTTCACTTTTCTAGATCAACTCAGAACATTATCCTGGGAATTAATGCCAATTGTCTGTACTTTGTCTTTGGTGAACAATGACTTGGTGATGATTTATGTATAGAGGACGATATCTGTTTTAAGGATGACATTTTTCTTCTACAAAAGAACCTTTTTTTGAATAGGGGGTACAATGTTCTTTGATATTTAAGGATCATGCCTTATCATTTATCAATTAAAACGTCAATGCGGGTTCAATTAACACCCCCCCCCCCCCCCGGCCCCGCGGCGCTTATTAATTTAAATTTGAAGGTTCTCACTTACAATTCTCACTAGCATTTGCCTGTACCTACAAGGGTCCTTGCTTTCCTTGCTAAACAAGCTAGCCTAGTTCGGACTATGTTAACTATTACTTGGTTTTATTGGATACTTGTGTCCAATGAACCACCAAATAAAATTGAGTGGATAATATTAATAATAACAACTAAGTGTTTTTTTCTATAAAAAAAAACAACAGTGTTTTTTTTATAAGGTGGGAGGTCGGCTCATCAAATAAAATCATAATATTATATCATAAATAGTTTCACTTAAAGTTTTCAATTTTTGTTTTTGAGGAAAGAAGAGTTATGTCATTCTACTAACTATAATATAGCAATACAAATAGGTGTAACATAAAAAATTAGAGGATAAGTTGTATATGAAGCCATTTCAGTTAAATTGTGAGCAATTTTATTGACTTGCCTCTTAGAGAATTCTGCCAAGGAGTGTGACAAGTGTGAGGAAGCAAGTAATCTACATTCTAAAATAATAGCTCCAAACATAGAATGACCCTCCTGCATAGTGTTGAAGTTGTTAACCACTGTTTTGGAGTCAAGCTAAAAAAATAATGTTGTCTAAGCCTAGCTCAACAACCAATTTCACTGTTTTAAGTAAGCCATAAGCCTCTCCTTTGTGCACTTGTAGCAAAGGTGTGTGTCGCAATATTTTTGCCTTGACAAACTAACCATGCTCATCACAGATGCATAAACCGATACCAACTGCATCTAGATGAGAAGCAAAATTTGCATCTATATTTCATTTAAGGAACCCATGCCAGGCTTGCTTCACCACAGTATAGATAGATATGGAATGCCATTGAGATGCACCACAGTGATACCTCTAGCGAGCTTCCATTGATTGAGCAAGGACTCAGCTCTCATGACCACCTGAGTAATTCCCTCTTCAGTGTTCTCCTAAAACCGCAAATTCTTACCGCGCCACTGGCTCGACAAAACCATGCCCTAGAAGCTTCTACTGACATCATTCAACTGCCTAGACTCAGCTTTCATGACCACCTGAGTAATCCCCTCTTCAGTGTTCTCCTAGAGCCGCAAATTCTTACCGCGCTACTGGCTCCACAAAACCATGCCCTAGAAGCTTCTACTGACATCATTCAACTTCCTAGAGACCTTAAAGAACAATTTAGAAAAGCTTTCCACATACAGAATTAAGGGTTCTATATACTGTCATAAACCCACAATCTACCAAGTCGCTACACTCTTGGGACACCTAATAAACAAATGCCAAGAGTTTTCACGCCTTATTAAATTTGATAAAACGTCAAACAAAATAAGACAGAGGAGTATTTGATAAATTTCTATAAAAATACAAAATTAATAAATCTAGTTATTAAATTAATAAATCTAATTATATATTAGATAATTTAAACATTCTAAAAGTGAAAAATTTATTTATTTATCTTAATAGTGTATTATACATTAAATAAAATAATATAATGGAATATCAACTAATTTAATTTGTATAAAGCTTTATAAATTTAATTTAAAAGATAATCAAATTTTTTGGTAGCAAATTGATAGTCCATTTGTTATTATTTAATAATTAAAGTTGATAAAAGCTTTTTTTTATCATATAAATAAATAATAATGATAAAAAAATAGCTGAAACTTTGGGAATATCCGCTTTCTGTTTTTTATTTTTTTTTTGTTGTTGATGAAACTGCTTTCTTAATTTTTACTTGCCACATCCAAATTCCGAACAAACATCACCCGAAGTTTTCTTGCACAGCGGCAGACAAGGGAAGGGGAGATGGAAGCCCTGGCAGTATTTGGTGGAAACAATGTCTGTGTCTCATCTTCTCTTGTACGGTCACCAACACCAACAACGACCAAGTCCAAGTCCAAGGCTACTATCACATCCTCCTCCTCCTCCTCCTCCTCCTCCTCCTCCATATCCACCACCAGGTCTCAATTACGTGCCACCCATCATCAACACCTATCCGCATTTCCTTCAAAATCCCATCTTTTTTCTTATCACCCAAATGCTAAAACCCTCCGCACCAGAACCAGTGCCGAACCTGGCATTTTCCTTCCCCACTTAATTGCTTCTCTCGTATGCCCTCTCTCTCTCTCTCTACTCAACAATTTGAAATTTCGCATCTTTTCCTGCTTAATTTATCATCAGCGTAATTTTTAATGTGTGCAGGAACAAGTTGACCAAACTTACATAATGGTGAAGCCCGATGGTGTGCAACGTGGCCTTGTGAGTCTCCTAATTTGTTCACTGTAATTTCATATGTTCTGGTTTCAGGGATAGAGGGATGAAAATGAAAAATAAAAGTTGAAGTTTAAGCTTATAATAGTTCTTTTGGATAATGGTTACTTATGCCGCCGGCCGGCAATTCTGAATTTTGTTCTTGTGTTGAACTGGTTTAGGTGGGAGAAATTATTTCTAGGTTTGAGAAGAAGGGGTTTAAGTTAACTGGCTTGAAGCTCTTCCAGTGCTCAAAAGAATTAGCTGAGGTTCGGATTTGCTTGCTGCAATACTTGCTTATATGTATATGATACCTTAAGTTCATTTGTTTTTTATTCCTTATCGTTGGGATATGGGATTCAAGTAGTAAAGGAGAAAGACAGAGAGGAGGCTCCCAATAGTATTCTGTTAAATTGATATGGATACTAGTAATGATATCATACGAAGTATGTTATTGGTTCTTTTTATACTAATAAAATGATAAATGAGATTATTGACTCTGATTAAATAGGGAAATATAATGAGAATGTTGCTTCCTCAATTAGAAAACTTATTGATTCCACAATATACTATGAAGATCTTCTACGAAATGATGTATTTTTAACACTCTCCTTCTAAACTTTGCTTGTTACAATTGAACTCAAGTTAGCTAGAGAGACAGTATTATAAGGGTGTGCAATGGGAGAGGTGCTGTTGTAAGGGCACACAACAACAGAGGCGTCATCCAAGGTTTTAAATTGCGGTCACATTGCGATTAGTCGTGATCCTTGATGTTGCAGAAAATTGCAGACAAATGTGGCTGATGCAATTGCAATTGCCGTCACAATGCGGTTGCAGAGACCTCAAAAACCATAACATTGTAGCCACAATTGTGGTCACGAACCGTGATTAAAACCTTCTAGTTGCTTGAGACTTGAGTAACTAAATCAACCATCCAATTACAAAATTTCATTGTATCCATGTTTTCATGATTAATACTATACCATATGATATGAACTTACATCTTGTGTTTGCAATAATGTTGATTCTGTGATGTTTATCTTGTCTTCAACTTTCAGTTAGCTATTGACATTTGCAAGGCTTACTGTGACTGTTTATGGTTCCAGGAGCATTACAAGGACTTAAAACAAAAGTCATTCTTCCCTAAGATGATTGACTATATTACTTCAGGTCCCGTTGTGTGTATGGTATAACTCTCTCCAGCAGAATTTCATTTTCGCCTAGATTTTTGCAGTGTACCTATTGAATGTGCTTTCTGGTATTGGTATGATGCGATGGTTGTAAGGCTTGGGAGGGCGTGGGAGTAGTGGCATCAGCACGTAAGCTTATAGGGGCCACAGATCCTCTTCAAGCTGAACCAGGCACAATAAGAGGAGACCTTGCTGTTCAAACAGGAAGGTAAGACCTTTATTGTTTTCACATTTGACTGATGACTTTTGAGTGCCTTAGTCAAGAATCAAGATAGGATGCAGAAGGTCTGTATATATCCAGTTAATTTTAGTGTGAGGAGTGACGAGATCTTATGATGAACTTTTGTCAGGAATATTGTTCATGGCAGTGACAGCCCTGATAATGGCAAGCGTGAAATAGGTAAGCTTCTTACACTATCCAGTTTATCCCAAATAAATGCAACAAAAAGGATATGTGAATTGTAAAAGAAAATATAAAAGCTAGCCATTAATTTAAACGTTACCAGATTTCAGAAGTATTATGAATATAAAATGAAGCTTTAAATTATATTAACTGCCTTTTAGCATCTGTCCGTATTTTGCTTTGATGAACATAACTTTGAATTTCCAAGAAATTTCGTGGAATAGACCCACTTTAGGAGCTTGACTTTGCATGTGTCAAATGATATTTTATTGCAACTGGTTAAGGCTGGTGAAAGGACTGGATATGGTGGGATAGACCCACTTTAGAAGAGTCATATTGAAACCCAATCCAATATATTGCATAATATAGGCAATTCAACCCAAGTATCAAAGAGTTTAATGATTTTTTTTTTTTTTTACTCAGAGATTAATGATGTTGTTAGTTTACCTCAACTTGTACAAGTTTTCCAAAGAGGTTGTTCTTGAAATTTAACTCCTTTGTGTCCTATGATAGCAAACTCATGTGTGCGCGCGTGTGAATTGTTAGCTTAAATTAACAACAGATAATTGTAATATATAATGAATACATTACTTCATCAAGATCTACAGAATAATCTAACCCTTTTTTGTTTTGACTTATATAATCAATTTTGTCATTGATTACTGATATCTTTCATCTCTCAATAGCTGCCTTAAGCCATCAGCTTGTGGACTCATCACATAAAACTGTATTCCTAATTCTTTTGAAAATGTCTTGTAAACCAAATAATCGGGTGCGTGGGAAGGTAGTAAATGGGATACAATTGAACATCATCTTAGAACAGTTGGGATAGTTTGTGCTGCAGTGTAAATGTTACCCGTAGTAATGTGATTCTTGATTAACTCAGTTATTTCATTTCGTGGCAGCTCTATGGTTCAAGGAAGGCGAATTATGCGAATGGACTCCTGTCCAACAACCATGGCTAAGAGAATAATAAATCACGGATGTTCAACGACAATGATACATGGAGTTCAATAACCTGTTCAACTGTTTTCAATTGTCAATGTAGCATTCCCTTAACTTCTCTCTTCAAACATTTATTTACTCGGAAATCTTCATAAAATTTTGCATTTGACTCAGATATCCAAGTCTATACCATTTTCTATTTCTATCGTGTCAAGTTTGAGTGCCATCGCAATAAACAGTAGTGTTACAATAAGAAAATGCAGCATGTTCTAAAATAATTTGAGTAAATAGTGTTTTGGTCCTCAAATGTGTAAGAAGCTGTCACTATAGTTCTTAAATATATCAAAATTTTAAAAACATTCCCGAGTGTTTCTTCAGTTAGTAATTTTAAGGACCAAATTGATTAGCGAAAGACACATTCAACAATATTTTTGTAATTTTGATGCATACAGCGAATGTAATGACAACGCCTCAGTGAGATCAAAATGACTGTTATTGTCTAACCTAGTGGAAACTGCCTTTAAGAAAGTCACGGCCTTTCAAAAACAAAAACAAAAAAGACCAAAATAAATTGGCATGTGGAAATAAATATAGATATAGCAGACACATTCCTGAACGGCAACGACTAATATACAGCACCAAGATAGGTGCGGCATGGTACTGCATTTCGTTTTACTTAAGGAAAATAAGTGGTGCACAGTGCCTCTATTCCATTTTGACAATTTTAAAATGTTTTTAAGTTTTGAAAATCACAAATTCACCCCTGATTGAGTGCTTCTGTCATCATCTAATCACTGCCTCCAGTAACTTTTCACAGCCATCACCGCCGGAATCACAAACCCGTCAAAGCTGGAATCACAGGCACAACGAAAACTTTTTTTTATTCTGGCAACTTCTTTCTCTAGCGACGATCAATTTCACTCCGAACAACCACTTCAGCCAAGATCCCAAAAATCCCCACTCCTTCCAGCTCCCACCCCAAAATCCCCCACAGCCTGCGTTGGCGGAATCGGGCAATTGGACAACAATCTGAGCCGAGTTGAAAGATAAGTAAAAGAAAAATATTGATTTCAGAGACAGAGCAAAGCCAAACACACACAAACACAAACGCCTCGCAGAATCCAATCCAATTTAGATGCTCATGCTTCTATTTCTAGTGACGGTGTTGTGCTGCTCCCTCATCGACACAGCTTTCCCATTCTACCCCTGCTAGAAACCCCCTCTTCTATGGGTAGCAAGGTGGCACATTTGTTGTTGGTGTTGGGTTTTGTGGTGAATGAGCTGACATTTTTCTACTCACCATGGTGGCTGGTGAGGGTGGATTTTGATAGGGAGGGTGAGGAAGGTTTTCGAGGGGTTGTGATAGGCTAGATTTTGATAGGGTGGGGTGAGGAGTAATTTGTGATATTTAAAAAATAAAAAACTTTTCAAATTAGCGTGCCGCACCTATTTAAGTGCGGTATATTAGTCATCGCCTTCCTGAACAAGATTGATGAGCAAACAGCAAGAAAGATGATTCAATTTTCCAAACTTAATGATAAAAACATGACTATCTTTTGATTGTATTTTAAATAATACATGATAGTACACATAGACGGTGTAAGCTAAGAACGAGATACTACAATACAATACAATACAACACAAAAAAGCAGTAAAACCAATCTTCATTCAGACAATTCACAATCTCGAAAAGTTGGAACACTTTCCGTTTCACTTGTGTAAATAGATTTAACAGAACCTGATGGTGATGAAACAGATCCAGAGCTACCATTCTTCGTAGAAGTTGGCTCTCCACTAGATGATACAGCATCAGGTCCGGGATCCTTAATTTTAAAGAAATGAAGAATGGAAACGTTACTGTGCCTTGGCTGTTCTGAGTTCTCGGTAGAAACACCGTCACTGAAACTAGTATGTGATGTGGTTATAGAAGAGCAATCTGTGTCCATCAACGTTATCTCATCACCACCGTGTGAATTTGAAGCGCTTGCTGCTGGAGTACAATCTGCATCCATTTTTGCTTCCTCAGTTTGGGGTGAACTAACTGAACAATCATTTATAACCTCCTCTTCCTCCATTTGCGTCGAGGATGTGTCGCGTTGGGCACCGAGTTTAAGCTTCATGAGAGTAGCCTCTGAATCAAAATGAAAACGCACGCACGTGTAAGAATTTCATCAATCAAGAGCTCTACTGAGTATGCAATGTACACGAGATCTGAAATTAAAGAAATTAAACGCGGATTTTTCTTTTTTCCGTGTACTATTGAAAATTGAGATCCTCAACATTCGTTCTGTTTAGGTGAATTACAGAAAGGAAAGGAGAAAAAGAGAATACCGTAGATGGAGAAAGAGTCGTCTTTGAGAAGCTTGGATGGAGAACCTTCCAAGCTGTCCAGCGACGAAGCCGAAGCCCTGATCCTGCCGAACATTTCCGATATCGCTTCTCGGTCCGGGTTGGTTCGGGTCGGGTACCCGCAGAGACGGGGAATGAAAATAAATAGAAAAGATAAGCAGATTTTGTTGGCGCCTCTTCGGATGAAATTTTACAAAATCGAAGCGGGAAACGTACTTCGCACACTTCTTTTCCGTCGAAATTCCAAGTACGCAACTCTTTTTGGGCTGGGCCCGTATGGCAAGCGGATGAGACCTGCTCACATTGGTATAAGGGACACCTTGATTTTTGATAACACACCCTCACTTTTTGTGAAGTTTGGTTTCTGTTCTGGACTGGGCTAAGGCCCAAATCCGAACTGGGCTTGACTTGTCAGCCCACGATGGATCCAACGGTGATCTGCACTTTACGCCGTGTTGTTCGTGAGGTAGTTACATCACGAAAACCGCTTTCCCGCCGAAACTAGCCCCACAATTTCGCCTATATAAGAGAACTGGCTTTTTGGCGCTCAAGTACGCTCTCATTCTTCTGCACCTCTCACTTAGTTCCTAAACTAACTTAGGCATCAGAGTGTTTGCAGGTATACACACCCCGACAGCGACGCTGTCAACCTTCGCCGTACTGCTTCGCTCCAAACATTTTCGGGATCCATCTCGGATCAGTTTTGGGAATTTAATTTTTCGTATTCATCTTACTGTCCAAAGGTTAATTTCCGAACAGTTTTTGCTTTCCGGAAACAAAATTCCAAAAAGATGGAGGTGTGTTATGAAAAATCAACTTATTCATAGTTGCACCCATGGTATAACGCACTGTCTCGTGGTAATAGAGGACGAGTTGAATCCGCACCTGTTATTCCTTTCCCCTCTGTTCCTCTAACCTCTACCTTGACTCAAAAATGAAAAGGTGAAGCTAAAATGACTAATAATTGACATGCTTGGACTATAGTTTCCAAACCAATCAAGAGTTCTAAAACTACGATTTAAGACCAATATTATATTCCGACGTAATTTAAACATAACATTGTCATACACATCATTTGTAAATTAAACTGGTTTGTAGTGCGTGCGTGCAAATTTTAATCCAGTCATGCTATAAAGCTGCTTATTATGGAGGCCAGTTCAGTGTTGAGAGATCTTTGTCGACGAATCAAGGGTTACACAAGTTGTTAGGGAAGCATTGAAACTGTCATGGAATCTTATATGGGTTTATATTATAGGAGAGTGATAATTACTATAGCTTGTCAGAGATTTTTGCTCGTGTGTTGTTGAAATGTTGAACCATTTGGAGAATTTGGAGAATTTTAGGATTGGTTCTTACTTAAGGTCAAAGGGTTACTTAACATGCATCCAAGGATTTTTTTTTATTTTTTATTTTTAAATGTAATTGCTTAACTGCGACCCTATAAAACCTCCATCAATAATCATCAATCAGTGAAGGGGTCTTCTTTTTTTGTTGATAAAGTCAAGGGGTCTTCGAAATCTCGGCTTTTCTTGAAAACTATGGTATACTACCATTGTTATGATTCTTATGAAACATGTCCACGTATATATATAATGTAAGAAATTCATCGTGTTCCACTCTGAATAGGAAATAATTCATCGTGTTCCACTCTGAATAGGAAGTGTCTTAGTCAAATAATCGACTTTTTTTTTCTGAGAAGTTTATTTGTATACTATATGATATCGAGTGTCGACATTTCGTTTTAATCAATTCCCTTTGAGTAATTGGCATGTAAGAAGAACTACACCTTTTGATAAATAGTCACCAACTTAATCATTGCAAGGTTCATGTTGCGGACAAAAATATACACAGACTGCATAATGTCATTAAACATTCTCCAAAAAAATTCAAATAATGGTAATGTAATTGGTCTTGTATAAAAAACCATGTCAAGTACAATCCGCAAAACATCTTACACTCCCAAAAACTGCCTGCTAAGAGAGATAATTTGAACTTAACAAACTTTCTTCAATGTCACAAAGAATTGACCAGTTAATCAACATTGATCCACACCTACCTATCTAGTCTCTCCAAAATAATGTTCTTACAATACCCCGTTTTCTACCTCTGGGCTTAACATGTTTACCTGTAAAATCCGCAAGTAAGCTCAGAATTAGATATAGCTGGTTTAGTAGAATGGTGAGATATCATAATAAGAAATAGACACATCGGAAACAACCAACCAACTAATGAAAATACTAGAAAACGTGTGAGGCATGCTGTTTCGAAATGCATATAGAGATTATAAAAATTAAATCAATCTTAAGGTTTTAAGCAAGAGTTACAGTTCCACCTTTTAATCTGCCAGCTTGAGACAAAGCTTCTTCAGCAATGGGCCTCCATTGTTCTGCACAAGAATAATCGATTCCAAGTCCAACGCTAAGTCCCCTCAGTAGATGCACTGTCCGAAGTACAGAAAAAAGTTCTTCTGGGAAAGCCTACCATAACCAGGCACATGAAGAATATAAAATTTAGTGAAGAAAAGGTAGCAACATAAAATATTAACAAGTTATTTTCCCGCTTGTTTTGTTGCTATAAATATCATTTATATGTATGCATCAATTGGTGGTCCATTATTCAATAATTCGATTCGGTGCCAACAAATTTTCATCTACTAATGAGTTATTGATAAAAGGTTTGCCACCAAACTCGAACATAAAAGTATAATATTATCGGTACAAAGAAACACATATTCCCCAAAAATTGAAGATTATCTGAAATGTACCTGAACCGCAATTTTTTTTATTGAAGATTCCTCTGAGAAAGGGTGCAGCATTAGCACTCCAGGAGGTAATTTTGTATCAAACATTGTCTGTGCCAGTTTAAGCATTTCTTGTTGCTCATTTTCACATTTGCTTAAGGTATCTATACCAAGCTCCCTACAAAAAAGAGTAAAACAAAGTAATTAGTTAATTTGATTTGAACATAGCCACTAATCAATTATCATTCTCAATTCAAAATTATTAAGTTAAGAAGTCAACTGTCCTCCAATGAAGTCCATATTTCGCATAATCTAAGTTGATTTTAGCAATAAAACATTATGGTGAAATATTAACATCTATAGCGAGGGTAACAATGAAACAAGACAAATTTAGCTTTAGGAGGGACATGTACAAAGGCATATACTATGGGCATTAAATTTTGTGATTAATGCATACTGCAGTTTGACCCAATCAGGATTTCCTATCAATACAGGGCTTGTGCCTTCAATTTTAGTGAAGATAAATTGAGATTCAATTCATGGTTTCTTTGTCTTGGTATAACGAGGGCAATTTAGAAAGCCATCAAATTTGATGTTACTCGTGAAGAATTAATTAATTTATATTTTTCAACATTCCCTTCATTTTTCTCCTCTCTCATCTTCTCTCTCTCTCTCTCTCCTTCCTCACATCAATTATATTCTCCATCAACTATTCCTCGCTTTCAATATCTATTCCCAGCGGCACCACTAGTGCAGTTTGTATCTTGTAATTAGCTAAGCTATCTATTTTGGTTCGTATCTTCAACAAACAAGAGAAAAGGCATTAGATAGATAAGACTTAAGTGCAAATTTCAGTACCTATAGCTCTCTGAAGCTCTTAATGGGTCACCATCAGCAATTGCAAGAACGAGATTAGCATAACCAAGCCTCAATTGCTCTGGGAGATCCTTCACCTGCCCATAGTCTAGCAAGGCAACCTGACTCGAGGAAAAATACCAAAATTAGGGTGGTTAAAATTTAAAAATTATACTAGGCATCAAGACCTAAAATTAAATTTCAATATTCTACCCCCAAGTCATATCCATATGTGATTCCCCTTGATTAAAACATCTATTCAATAACAGTAGTATACTCATCCGTAAAAATATGAAATAACACGTAAGGAAATGAAAAGAAACATAACTGATGACTTGCCTCTGATCCTTTACAAATCAGGATATTTCCTGGATGAGGATCTGCGTGGAAGAATCCACTTTTCAAAATCATTTGACCATAAGCTAGAGTCAAGCTCTGAAGAATTTTCCTGCACTTCCATAAGAAAGTTAATTGTGTAAATACGCCTAAAACTACATACATAATAGTGCAACGAAATTAATTTTTGTGAATAAGTGACGCTAAAGATAATCTCAAGAGAAAATGGGTAAAAAAGATTGGCAGCAAAGTAAGAGAATGATAGGAATTAGGAAGAATGGATGTGGAAGTCTACAGGAAATAAGGTTAAGAAGAAAACAATGAATGAGTTTATTTTGATGATTCAAAATAGACAAGAAAACAAAGAGCAACTGCCAAAAGTCAGAGTTTAAGCCATGTATAAATTATTAACCAAAACAAAAGTGGGGTGTACAGGTCTACTTTTAGGATAGCTCAGGAGCTTACTGCTTTGCTGCAGCCGCAACCTTACCACGAGGATTTACGCCTCTCTTTGCTATTTCATCACCAAGGTTCATTATTGGAATCCCATCCATATATTCCATAACTAGGACCCTTCTGTACAATCAAAGAAGCACATCATTACTAAAAAATCTCATTACAAATGAAATATATGTGAACCAATGCATCTGAATAAAGCTTTAACCAAGCGAATACATAAAAAATATTATATGTTTATTGGCCATTTGACCAAAACTAAATGTGTAACAGAAAAAGTGTTTCTGTGCACTGAATTTATTTTCTTCATTGTTTTCAGTTCAACTTTGTTTTTATCAATAAAGGTGCTTTCCATAACAGATCACGGTAGGTATAGCAAGCTAAAAAGATAATGATAACATGCTGGATTAACAGCATAGAATTATAGATCCTGAATATTGCCTAAATTATACATTTGCAAAACTAGTTAGCTAAAAAAAAAAAAAAAATCTCATGGGATAACATAAAGAAATTATAAATGCCAGCACCAACTGGCATTTAACATGTAATTTTGTACTTTGGAGGCAAAATCTCTACTCCAAGTCCAATAAAGAAATTGTTGGCAATCCTCTCCAAAAATAATAAAGTTAAGCATTCTAGTCCAATGTTAATATTATCTCATCCAAATTATGTAAGATGCTGTGCTGAATACCTAGTAACCATATCTCGTATTACTCTTGGCACCAAAACAGGAGTCCTTTTGTTATTTTCATACAAGAACTTTCTAATCCTTTCCATTGCATCAGCCTCCCTCACGAAGTCAAATTCATATCCAATCTACAATAATTATCAAGTAGAAGTTCAGAACTAGTCATGGTAGATTGCAGGAAGAACCTTGCTGTTAACATGACTATGAAACTATAACCATAGAAAAGAAGCTAAATGATTTATACAGAATTTTAACACAATCAACATAAAGGTAGCAAAGGGGTGAGGCCAGTTTTGTTTTCTCACACAAGAATCAAACCTGTGTCATTCACGGATAAAGTACTTTTAGTCCAGTAGTTTAAACATGATTTACATGTAAATTGAAGAGAAGCTTACTCTGATTTCTTTACAAAAATCAGTTGCTTTTGTACAAAAATATGTAGCAAAAACAAACCTGCTAAAGCCTAAATTGTTTTTTTCCCCCTCCAAAAACCTCGCTAGCAACACAATTTAAGAAAAAAAAATGTATATGCAACCAATATTTTCATTAAGGTAGGTCAGAATTAAGGTTTCAATTAGACAGTCAATAGTTAAAGGAACATTCACTCCGGCAGTACAATCATCTCATTCATAAACATTTAGTTGAGGTTTAGTCACAAAATGCTCCAAGATACCTCTGTCAGAATGATGAAATCCTCATGAAAAAACTGCAAAAGGACCAAGTGTTGATAGCCCAAGTAGCTAGCGGGCCTGGACCTATGTTTGGAAACGCTAATTTACAAGGTGTTAGAGGTGTGTGGACAGGAGGAAAGGAGAAAGAGCACATGGGAGATTTTTTTGGTGGGGGGGGGGGGGCAAGTCATTTAGACACATAGGAAAGGTGGGAAGGAATATAGGGGGAATTTTGTTAGGGTAAGGGAATGATGAATTTTGTTAGTTGTTACATCAGAAGGGTGCCTTTGTGTGTGAAATTTAGGCTTGGGGGTGCTTACTCTTCGGAGAAAGATCATCCATTCACTGTTTCTTATCATCACATACTTGAATAATACAAGAGTTTTTTTTTTTTTTATTTTGATTTACTGTGTGTGAAAGTAAGGGAGTGTAACACATCATGTCTCTGGATGAAAAGGGTTTAATGTGACTCATTGAAAGCACAAGAAACAAATAAGGTACAAGAGGTTAGATATGATGGAAACTTCCTTAGTCCACTCTATTGTATAATATTCATTTTAATGCACAGCATGCTTCTAGTATGAGTTGCATCCAAAACCTACCGGTCATATACTTTACACTTAAGGTTACATAGTAAAATTTGTTTCTAACAGGAATTCCGACATTAATCTGTAATTGAAAAACAAAAACAAATCCAGTAATGTGTTACTTCTTTGATTAGGATGCCCCCACAAAACAAGGGGAAGAAAACAGGTGGGAATCAAATAATCCTGACCCACGACATGCAAAATAATAAAATTAAAGAAGAAATATAGCAAATAAATAATGTCCACCTGTTTTTCCATTTCCTTTGTCACCGAAAATAGATCAAATTTGATATCTGTTTTTTGCATGTACAAAGCAAAAGCTTGCAAGTTATGGATATCTGTCATCATCAGATCCTGAACTCCAGGATGTTGGACCTATTAACATATAAAGTAAATCAGGATTCAGAATCAGAAGTTTACTGGTGTCATGAATCCATAAGGCTTGTCAGGTTCCTTTACCTTGACAACAACATCACCTTTGTCACCTTTCAGTCTTGCTTTATGAACCTAATACAAGCACAGGACATGTGAGTTACACAGTACCAGATCTTCATAAGAATTTATGACTGCTATAAAACATGCTTCTTTTACTAATTAATCACTCTCATGAGGATTTATATGTGATGTAAACAAGAATATGAACCCCAAGAAGCAATCCAAAACATTTTAAAATACTACTTCCATTGAAAAAACAGATTTACACTGCTAAAATTCAACATAGGGTATTGAAAATGGCAAACCTGTTAAAATTTTGAAACACAATTGTTTATATGAAAATTGAGTTAATCAATGTGTTCAAAATTTACAACCAATTAGACTGAATTGCATTGGCTTAATAAAATAGAAATTTAAATAATAAAAAGAAGAACCAAAAAAAAGTGTGAAAATAGCACACAAGGCAGTACTTGTTTAATTTCCCAAACATAACCAATAAGTCACCCTTGATTAACATAAATTATGCATTTAAAAGTAAATGTACAGAGATGGACAACATAGTAGATGCTCGCTAAACCAAGTTTCACTTCAAGAGTACCTACAAAGAACAATCTAAAAACTGTTGCATATGAATCAGCCACTGCATCAAAGATTATATGATAGTGGATTGTACTCGTGCTAGATACCACACCTCAAGGATATTCTCTGATTGCCTTAACCGAGCAACTCAATACACCGATTTTATAGATCCATCCATTCAAATAATACCTCAGCTATTATGTCCATCCATTCAAACAGATGGGAACTTAAATTGTTATACACAACTAATGTCATAACCTATCAGAGCAAGATGCATAAACACTTGTTGTTGAGGGAAGTGATAAGACAAGCAGGTGAGAAGTTTGAAATGAACCTGAGCAATTGAAGCAGAACCAAGAGGTACCACATCAAACCTCTCAAACACATCATCAATGCACAGTCCAAGCTCATTCTCGAGCACATGTTTGACGGTGTGAAATGGAGTTGCAGGGGCCTGATCACACAGCGTAACAAGCCTTCTCACCCATGCAGCAGGGGCCAAGTCTGGCTTCCCTATAATTTGGGCAATCTGTTATGTTTCACATAAAATAAAATATATAAGATGAGCAAAACAATCGTAGTAATAAGGGGATACAAAAAATCATCACTAAAATAAGCTGAACAAACCAACAAACACCTTGAGGAAGAAACCTCCAAGATCAGAGCACATGGCGAAAATCTTATCGGCAGCAAACTCGTGCTGTCTTTCCCACATTGCTTCCTGCTTCTGCCAATCCTTCTCGAAATTCACTCTCACTTGAAACACCTGCCAATTAATTAATTAATGAATGGCGGTTTGAAGCCAAATCAAACATGCATAATTAATTAATTAGTTAATTAATTAATCAATTAACGTAAGTAACAGTGGTTGAGAGAGAGAGAGAGAGAGAGAGAGAGGGACCTTGTATCCAGTGTAAATATCAATGGCTCGCACCCAAAACTGGAAGGAGCGTTGCCAAGGGCGAAACTGATAGGAGAGCTTCTCTTTGATGTCGTTGAGATCGATACTGAGAGGAGGCAACATCGTACGGCACCAACTAGCTACTACACTAGCTAGCGCGGTGCCCAGGATGTCGCATATAAAATATTGTATACTACGTTCTCGAAAGTGTGGCTCAGAAACCCCGAGACAGCAACTCTCACTCTTTAACTGCTGCGTTTTGGTGACTCGGAATTGAAGAAGCTGCCAACCTTCCTTCTTTGGGATTTTGGATGAGTGGTCTCTTTTTCTCTGTCACCTCTTTTCTGGAACCACGTTTTTTCAGTTGTTACTAGCATAGTACCGTGCTTACAATTCGTCGCGTAAAATAATTATATATAAATAATAAATTATTTCTAAAATATGATACATACTTAAAAAAGATGAAATTATATCAATAACATATAATATTTTCCCGTTGAGATACAAAATAAAAGTAATTATTTATACTGATATATAATATTTTCTCATCGAGAATCAAAATTAAAAAAAAATCACTTATAAAGATATTTATAAATTTTGATACGTGATCAAAGACGATAAAATTATATCGAGAATATGTAAAAATTTTCCGCTGGGATTTAAAAAAAATCATTTATTATCTATAAATAATAAAGAAATTTATAAAGATTAAATATAAAAAAATTAAAAAACAAAAGAAAAAACATTAGAAAATAGGGAATATAAACAAAAAAAATAAAAAATTAAGAAGTAAACAAAATTCTCCAACTTAAAAGTAAAATAATCATTTATAAATAATAAAATATTTATAAAGTTTGATTATATGGGATCAAAGACGATTAAATTATGCCGATAACATGTAATATTTTCCCGTTAGGAAGCAAAATAAAAGTAATCATGTATACTGACATGTAATATTTCCCTATCGAGAATCAAAAGTAAATAATCGCTTATAAATAATAAAGAGATTTATAAATTTTTATATGTGATCAAATACGATGAAATGGACAACGTATAATATCTTGCCATTGGGACTTAAATGTAAAATAATCAATTATGAATTATACTGAGAACATGTAATATTACCCCGTTAGGACTTAAAAACAAAATAATCATTTATTATTTATAAATAATAAATATATTTATAAAGATTAAATATAAAAAAGTTAAAAAAATAAAGAAATAAGAAACATTAAGAAAAAAAGAAATATAAATTAAAGAAAAATAAAAAAAATTCTCCATAGAGACTCAAAATTAAAATAATCACTTATAATTAATAAAATATTTATAAAATTTGATTTTGATATGAGTTCAAGACAATGAGATTATACCGACAACATGTAATATTTTTCTGTCAGGAAGCAAAATAAAAGTAATCATTTATACTAACATATAAGGTTTCCCCATCAAGAGTCAAAAGTAGAATAATCTTTTATAAATAATAAAGACATTTATAAATTTTGATACGTAATGAAATACGATAACACTATACCGACAACATGTAATGTTTTCCTGTTGAGACGTAGACGTAAAATAATCATTTTGGAAATTATATCGATAACAGGTAATGTTACCCCGTTAGGACTTAAAAGCAAAATAATCATTTATCATTTATAAATAATAAAGACTTTTATAAAGATTAAATATAACAAATTAAAAAAAGTATTAAAAAAATAAATCTAAATATAAAATAACCATTTGTGAAACTATACTGGTAACGTGTAATGTTAACCTTTTAGGACTTAAAAGCAAAATAATTATTTTTTATTTATAAATAATAAAGACTTTTATAGGCTTTGATACGTGATAAAAAATTGATGAAATTATACCGACAACATGTAATATATACCCGTTGGGACTTAAAAAATAGGCAACATGTAATGTTTTCCCGTCAGGACTCAAGAGTAAAATAACCATTTACAAATAATTTATAAAATTGTTATGTGATAAAAAAAAGTGAAATTATACTACTAACATATAATATTTCCTCGTCAGGATTCAAAAATAAAGTAATCATTTATAAATAATAAAAATATTTATAAAATTTTGATACATGATCAAACACGATGAAATTATAATATGTAATGCGCTGAGACTTAAAAGTAAGATAATCATTTATTATTTATAAATAATAAAGACATTTACAAAGATAAAAAATTAAAAAGTAAAAAATTTCCGGGACTCAAAAGTAATCATTTATAAATAATAAAATACTTATAAAATCTGATA
This sequence comes from Calophaca sinica, assembly GCA_037113605.1. Classification (NCBI taxonomy): domain Eukaryota; kingdom Viridiplantae; phylum Streptophyta; class Magnoliopsida; order Fabales; family Fabaceae; genus Calophaca; species Calophaca sinica. Next base: position 29,952,596 of record CM073731.1, on the reverse strand, counting down.
TGCACTCAAAGACGATGATATTATATTAACAATATGTAATGCTTTCCCGTCGGGATGTAAAAGAAAAGTAATCATTTATATCGATGATCTAATATTTTCCCATCGAGAATCAAAAGTAAAATAATCATGTATAAGTAATAAAAACATTTATAAATTTTGATACATGACAAAGACGAAAAAATTATACCGACAACATATAATGTTCCTTTGAGACATAAAAGTAAAATAATTATTTATTGTTTATAAATAATAAAGACATTTATAAAAATAAAATAAAATAATAAAAATCACAAAACTCAAAAAATAAAATGTGTAAGAAAAAAGTAAAAGAAAATACGAAATAAAAATTTAAAAAAAAAATTAAGAAATTATACTGACAATATGTAATGTTTCTCCGTCGGGACACAAAAAAAACTAATCATTTATATTGACATGTAAAGTTTTTCTGTCGAGAAGTAAAATAATCATTTATAAATGATAAAAACATCTATAAATTTTGATACATGATAAAAAAAGATAAAATTATAACGCAAACATGTAATTTCTCGTTAGGATTTAAATAAAAAATAATCATTTACTATTTATAATTAATAAAGACACTTATAAAGATGAAATACAAAAATAAATAAAAAAAATTAAAAAAAGAAAGGAAAATAATAAATATAATGTAAAATAATCATTTATAAATAATAGAGATATTTATAGATTAGACGCAAAAAAAAAAGTAATCATTTATACCGACATGTAATGTTTTCCCGTAGAAAATCAAAAGTAAAATAATCATTTATAGATAATAAAGACATTTATAGATTTTGATATATGATCAAAGACGATGAAAATATACTAACAACATGTAATGTTTTCCCGTTGGGATTTAAAAACTAAAAGTACTTATTTGCCCTCAACTTAAAAACTTATAGGATATATTTGGTCAAAGAGAACTTATTTGGCCTAACTTCAAAACTTATAGGACCTATTTGACCCAAATTAAAAACTTAAAGGACTTTTTTGACCCAACTTAAAAACTGATAGGACCTATTTGGCCCAACTTAAAAACTTAAAGGACTTATTTGTTCGAAGAGAACTTATTTGGCCCAACTTAAAAACTTATAGGACATATTTGACTCAACTTAAAAACTTAAAGGACTTATTTAGCCGAAAAGGACTTATTAGGTCCAACTTAAAAACTTATTGGACCTATTTAGCCCAGCTTAAAAAATTAAAAGACTTATGTTGCCGAAAAGGACTTATTTGGCCCAACTTAAAAACTTATATGACTTATTTGATTCAATTTAAAAACTTAAAGGATTTATTTTTCCGAAAAGTACTTATTTGGCAGAACTTAAAAACTTAAAGGACCTGTTTGGCTTAACTTAAAAACTTAAATGACTTATTTGGCCGAAAAGTACTTATTTGGCATAACTTAAAAATTTATAGGACCTATTTGGCCCAACTTAAAAACTTAAAGGACTTATTTGACCGAAAAGAACTTATTTGACCTAACTTAAAACTTTATAGGACCTATTTATTCTAACTTAAAAACTTATAGGACCTATTTGCATACTTTAAAAATTTAAAGGACTCATTCAGCAAAAAAGAAAGGAAAAGATAAAGGAAAAAAAAGAGAGAGAAAAAAGAAGAGTTCGTGGAAAAGAAAAATGGAAAAAAAAAAGTGGGAGCAGCCGCCTCGCCTAGAATAGAGAATTGAAAAAAAGAAAAAGAAAAGGGAAACCAGGCGCTGGCGAGCGGGAATTTATTTCCCCAAATGCTGCCACGTGCCCCATTAGGGGTTTGTTTTCTTAAATTAAAGATAGATAGATTTCTTTTGGCTGGCGCTATCCACACCCCATGTTTCCTATTGATACCCCCTGTCAGGTTTAAATGAAGCGAAAATACCATTTACCTTACTGTTTTTTTTTTTGCGTTTTGGGTTCGTATGCAAACTGAGTTTGCGTATGTGCAAACGAATTTTCAGGGATGTATGCAAACTGAGTTTGCGTCAGTTTTCGTTTGCACACACGCAAACTGAGTTTGCATGTGTGCAAACTTTGCGTGAGTTTTCGTTTGCACACACGCAAACTGAGTTTGCGTACATCAATGTAAATTCGTTTGCACACACACAAACTAAGTTTGCGTAAACATACGCAAACTGAGTTTGCGTACGGACCCAAAACGCAGAAAAAAATGAGCGAATGAAACACGAAACTGAGCACTTATCAAGGCTAATGGAAGTAGTAGAGAAGCCTTTGAGTCACTTTGGGTCACTTTTTCCAACATTCATGAGATAGAGGGAGTGGAGAAGGGTGTGGAGAAGAGAGGGGTGAAAGAATGGAGAAGAGAGGGTTGAGAGAGTGATGAGTTTTGATGAATATATTTAAATATAAGAAAAGGCATTTTTGGTATTATAATTTGTTAGGAAACAAAGGGGTGTGGTTAGCGCCACTCATTTCATTTTTACTGGTCTCTCTTCTTTTCACTAGCTAACCACAAGTAAACGTGGGTAAAGATATTGAGATTAATAATTATACAAACAAAATGTAAATTAATTTTACATAAATATTTAATTATGTTTTTCTATTTTATGATATTATAATATTAGTTTATAAAATTTGATTATACTATAATAAGATAGTAAAATATATTCAAATTGAATATGATAATCTTTCAAGGGTTAGGGAATTTAATAATGTATTTTCTACATCCTTTTAGAAGAGCAATTATATGGTACACTACTCACAAAGTAGTTTACCGGTACAACTAAGGGCAAAATAAGTAACAACACACCCTAACCCCTCCTCTCTCTCCCTCTCTCCCTCCTAGAAACTACTAGCAAGACATGACTGTGGCCTCACGGCGACAAAACATTGTGCTCTTGGCCCAGGACCAATGACATGTAATGGAGTAGCGTGAACACGATGACTCGTAGGAGTTGTGCTGCTTCGTGCTAGGTGAGATAGATAGGAGGCAACAACTCAGAGCAACTCTAACGATAGAACTAAAACAGGGCTCTTACTTGTTTTTTAGTGGGCCAGAGATTGTCACGTCATCTTTAAAGAACATGTTCAATTTTTCACTTCAATGCTGAAATCACTTGAGAACCCTAAGCCTCACCTTTCAAATTTTCCCTCACTCTCTCGGATCCTCTGTTACCCACTCACACTTCCTCTTCCACTTTTTTTGTTGTTGGTTATGCAATAACCAGTTCTTGAGGGTTTTTCTTGGAGAACGGTTCTCAAGGGGGGCAAGCCACAATAGAACATTGCCACCACACAAAAAAATAATAATTTAAGAGCCATTCTTAACTTGCCAAGAACAACCGTCGGAGAAACTCTCACACCGATTGAGATCCTTCTCTCTATTTTTGTATAGTGGCCATTAATACTCCCAAACCCTTCACCATATTTATACCGCTCCTAAATGAAATATTTTGAAAAAAAAATCAAATTCTAACCCTGATTATTGAATTCGCCAAAAACAACTCTGATTATTGAAAGGTTAACCGGAAAAGTTTCTAATTTGCATACCTTAGACGCAGCTCTTTTTAGAATACATATCCTCACATAAATTGCAAAATCAAAATTGAGTATACAAACAATAAATGGACAAACTGGACCCACTGTTAACGCGTAAATGAGTGTATACCGTATGGCGTCGTTGTTGGCAAACTAGGCAGTTCATTTAAGAGTAGTTGTCAATTTTGGTATATCCAGGTCATGAGGTTGATCATTATTGAGCATGTCAAAGAATCTGACTCGGGTAATATTGTGCCCAAAGAAGCCCTTATGCTTCCGAAAGCAATCGGAACAGAAAAAAAGCTTCAGTTCAGATAAACAAACAAATAAACTCTACTGAAGTCAAGCTGAGGGAGGACAATGCAATTAGAAGACACGTTTAGGTCATATAAAACACGGATGGCAGGTAACAACAATGTCACTATGCCCTCCGGAGTAGCACAACATAAAACTCTTGCATCAATACAAAAATAGAAGTGTGCATAGTAAGACCGAGAGAGAGAAAGTCTCAGCATGGCGTTAATACTAACTCAGGCACGGCCGTGGTAAACTTTGAACCTGATTCCATCCATTGAAAAAAAAGAAACTGACAGTCATAAATCATAATGTCATACCATATCCTATAAGTATGCATTCAAACACCAACATATCAATATATCATCATAAAAATAATTAAACTGTTTAAAAAATAACTGGAAACTGTTTGAGATACTAGGATTCAGCCAGCTTGATTGTTCATTAATTGGAAATCAAATGGACTACCGAAATGTATGACTCGTGCCCAACTAGTAAAATGCATTCAACAGGATGCCCTTGAAATTGTCAGTCTCTCTGCCTTTCAATACACTTTTAATATAAAATTGCAAGAGATGAAGATCTAAAGATCAATGACGCGTGACAATTTCTGGATCCGGTTCAATAGGAAGTCCCCTTGCTTAATAGTCGCTTGGTAAAGAGCATTCTTGGCATCTGGGCGGTTAGTTTCAAGAACACCAGCAACTTTATCAATCTTACAATGAAGTTTCCCTGCTGCGATAAAACGTGATAGCTCCCTGGAAGCAAATAAATGTATGAGTTTCCTCCAACAGCATTTAAAAACTAATCAAATACTAACGAAAATTGAGCCTGTTGAAATGCATTCACTTACACATCAATGAAATCCACTGATACTCCAAAGGCTTTGGCCATGGCTTCAATTGTCACACTCTTGTAAGATTCCAAAAACTGGGAATAAACGACAGTTCTGACCTCCCTCATGTAATATCGGAAGTGTGAATGCAAATAGCGGTCCAACTTAATGGCCTCCGTCAGGCCAGCTGAAATGAATTTCAAAATGAAATAAAACTATGAACATAGGACCAACAGATTGGAATGAATTATTTGTGAGCACTTGTTCTCAAATTATAACACCACAAAAATAACTGAGATTTGACCAATGTCTGCTCACCAAATGCTGAGAAAAAAGACTTGTATTGACAATCATACAAGGAGTTCATAAACTCTGAAAGATATCGGATTTTGCCAATCACTGTCAGGATCTCGGGAGCATCCACTACCTGATGCAAATTAGCTTAAGTTAATGCATAATACTTGTCAAGAGACATTAAACAACAGTAAAAAGAAAACGATAAATGCTGTAAAGGCCACGAGAAAAAAATTGATGTACCTTTTGCTTCAAGGAAACTCTATCCAACGATATAATGCTTGTCAAAACTGTGTAAAATATAAAGGTATCATAGGGAAAAAGTTCATAGGTTGTAAAGGTTGAAATAGAATCCAAAAACAATTCGGCAGCCTTCTTGAAATTTCGAGTGGACATGCAGAACAGGCCTTCATACACTTTCAGCCGATTCTTCCTTTCCCAGTCACCACCTTCTTCAAACAAGCTGATACAATGGTGCAAACAGTTAGAAAACCAATCCATAACAGCAAAATATAGCAAAGGGCAACTGTAGACACTTGTAATTCAAATAATTACCTTTTAGCCTTGTCAATGCTTTTGGAAATGAGATCAAAATCCATGTCAAAGAAACCAAGCTGCAATGTATAAAACACCAGGTCCATCTTCTGTCCAACTGCAACTGTCTTGGTTTCTGTTATCTTGAGATGTTCCAAGGCTTTCTCCTGGTACACGGGAGAGTGTTAACCTTATTCCAAAAGAAGAAAGGAAACGAGCAATAAATTATGATGGCTATACATACCTTGTCCCCAATTCGGATGAAAAACAAGGATTTTGCCAAGTGAGCCTCACGAACTTCACTCTCACCTAAGTTTTCCTCGGCATCAGCAATCCTAAAATGAGGTATTCACATGTACTATCATAAGTGCAAGGATCATTAAGTTTGCCACTTTTCAAATAAAAGTTTGTATATCAATGAATTACAAAATAAAAAATGCAATGCCTGACCCATCTGGCCCGATCTCTGCATTTTTTATTCTCCTAGTATCAAGTTTTCTAGGTTTTGGAGAATATATCTTGTATCTCTGAGTTGTAATTTCCTTTTTATCACTAATAATACATCCTTTTCTATCTTGAAAAAGAAGAAAAATATGTCCTACAAAGCATGTGGGTCGTTTATCATAGTCCCAGAGGCCAAATTTCATGCATTGAGACTTCTAGCCACTGGTATATAGAAGAATCATTGTTGTAGATGTGGCTCTCACAACCAAATGGTGAAGTAACAAAGACGGTTCATTATGTGACATCTTCAGTCCGGTGGCACCATGGCATCCCCCTCAAGTGTGGTGGACATTGATTATGGTGCAACTGTCCGCTCAACGTTGCATCCCCCTCATGTAATAACATATTTCCTTTTCCCCAACAATGCATCATTACACTCAACTTTTCATATTGAATTATGGGTATCTGTTGCTTTCGCCAAAATAACATTTAGTGCAACTCTATGCAAATTGATAGAGAGGGGAAAATTTTAATTCCAGAGATTCTTGAGTCAGGGAAACATGAATTCACAACTCCAAACATACTTCAGTACCAGGAAATTAGCATATTAGTGTTTATATGTCTATTTCAGCCTTCATCCAAGTGTTAGTGTATTACAATCCTTTAGGTGAACCACACACGGAGAAAAAAAAATATGTGCCCACATGCTCAGCTCTAGTAAGTTTGGTAAATCATGTTAAAAAAAAAAAATCAATGTCTAAAATATCAATGCAGTTCACAATCTCAGTAATGACAGTAATTATGTTGGGATGATAAGTGATAATAGACATCAATCGTCGTAAAAAATAATAATGGAAGATCAACAGCCAGTAAAACATATATGAACAGAAAAATACGTAGCAAATTCATTTTTACAATTCAAATAAGCAAATCTCACATAAGATGGTTATTTGGAAAAATAAACATGAATAGACAGGGGCAATCAGTATGCTTAAACGATAATCCTATTATTGTATAAGTTTTCATCACTTCAACCTACTGCATTTCAAAATCCGAAATTCTCAATTGGGGTTTGCGGAACCCATCCCCAAAAAATTAGGGGAAATTAAAAAAATGGTCCTAGGTTAACGGAGGAAGAGAGAGAGAGAGAGAGAGAAACTCACTTTTCGTCAAGCTTCTTGAGTTCGTCGTCAATTTTAGCACGCATGGAGTCCAAAAGGGCACGATCCATGTCCAATACGGAATCAGCAACTAGGGTTTCGTATAAAGGGACCATATCTGTGCAAAAAAAAAAAGACAATTAGGGTTTTCAGAGAGAGAAAGAGAGAGAAGAGTGATGAAGGAAGAGGGAAAGAGTTGAACCATTTTCCTTGACGAAAGTGAAGACATCCTCTTTGAATCGAACCTTGTCGATGTCTTGCACATCTGGTTGTTTCAGAAGGAATAGCTTGTCGGCGAGTACGAGCTGTGGCTGCTGAGACCCTTCTTCTCCTTCCATTGCTCTTCCTTCGCTTTACCTTCCACCAGATGCAAATGCTAATCAGGCCCTCTTACTATCACACGGCAACAAATAAATAACAGTGTGAAGCTCATGACAAGTATCAAACCTCTTGAAAGTGAGTAAAATATTAATAACAACAACAACAAAACCAATAATTAAATTTGTTTAACAATAAAATTAAAGGAAAAAATATAAAATGTATGTTAAAAATTATAAAAAAGTATTATTAAAAATAAATAACGAGACATGTTAAATATGATCCAATTAAAAAAAAAGGTTTTACTGTAGTTTTGGTCCCTCTATTTTACTCAATCCGTAATTTTAGTCTTCCTATTTCTAATTTAGCAATTTTTGTCCTCCAATTTTTATAAATTTTGAAATTCTACCCACATGTGAAATTGGGCCATAAATTTAATGATGTGGCAGTAAATTGCTGACATGGATTTGCATATGTGGGATATCTGCAATAAGTGGATATTCCATGTCATATTTGTTTGTATTAAATAAGTAAAAACATTAAATTTATTTTCTTAATTTAAGTAAAAGCATAATCAACACAAGTTTTAAAGTGAAACGGATCGATCAAATCCCTAATCCCTAAAAGTAAAAAAAGAGCGATTGAAGAACAGAGGCGAACAGGGGATAATCCTCTTCTTCCCTCTACACCTTCATCCTCCCAACCTTGTCCTTCAATTCTCTCACGAAATCCCAAAATCTCTTCTTCTGTGTCACCTCCATCATCATTCTACCTCTGCATTCCTCCAATCTCTTCAAAACATAAACCAATTCAACCACTTCTCCAAAACCAAGGCAACCCAATCTCTACCTCTCCATGAACTCCTCGACTCTGACCAACACCTCGCTCAGCGCCGCAACCCCATCATCTTCCACTAAATCAACTATCTCAACCACAAGCTTGTTCCCTTCGGTAGTTGCAGTGTTGTTGGCTTTTTTCCCAATCCCCTCGACCAACACCAACAAAGCATCAGTTTCTCGTAACGGGTCACTGTTCGTAAGACCCGAAACTCTTTCCTCTTTCGTTTTGGGAAACAGTGTCATTTCGTCGAGGAAGAAGCAGCCGAGGGTTCTGGAAGCGCAGAGAAGGTGTTCGATGTATTGTGCGTACCATCAGACCCAGGAGGAGAGTTCCCAAGAGACGGGGCTGGTTTTGTCGCGAAAGTTAGAGAGATTAAGGTAGTTTCTGCCGCCGATGTAGAGGTACACGGAGAGCATGTGTCTGAGGATGAAGGTGTTGCGATTTATGATGTGGTGAACGACGATCAGGCATGGTTTATGATGTGACATGGTTTCTGGTTCTTCCTATGGCTTCTTCTTCTGGGTTTCTGTTACAAAGTTTATTTATACGCTCTCTTCTGTTAAAGAGTTGCGAAAACGAAAATGAGATGAGGTTCCAAAAGTGGTGGAGATGAAGATGAGAGGAAGAAGAACAAGCCCTGCTAAGATCTAGGGTTCATCAGATTCAACTTTTAATTTTATGATTTTATTTATTCAATTGAAAAATAAAATAAAATGATTTAGTTTTATTATTTGAAATGCATTAAATGACTTGGCAACTAAATAGGCCAACTGTACAGTCCAATCATAGGCCACATCAGCATTTCACCTGCTACATCACTAATTTTCTAACCCAATTTTATTTGTGGGCAAAATATCAAAAAATTTAAAAATTAAGGGACTAAAATTGCGGATTTAAAAATAGGGGGACCAAAATTACGGATTGGTGAAAATAGGAAGACCAAAACTGCAGTTAAGCCTAAAAAAATAGTTGTGTAAAACATGAATTACGTATTATTTTTATCATTTTTTACACAAAATGTAACATAATATTTATTATCCAATTGTTGATAAAATCGAAAACATAAATAGTTAAAAATTTTATCGCTTTGTATTTTTTATTATAATAATAGTGAAATTGTAGGATTTTATAAAAAGAAAATGGAATCCTGTCTTGAATACAAATCATAAGTAAATATATTTATCACATTAGTTACAGTAATTCATGAAAAAATCTCGTACACAACATTATAAGGTGTGTTATGTGACTCATATTTTTATTTTGTTTGATGAAAATCTTTGAAAAATTGAAAAATGTAGGATTTTATAAAAAGAAAATGGAATCCTATCTTGAATACAAATCATAAGTAAATATATTTATCACATTAGTTACAGTAATTCATGAAAAAATCTCGTACACAACATTATAAGGTGTGTTATGTGACTCATATTTTTATTTTGTTTGATGAAAATCTTTGAAAAATTGAAGAGCACTAGTAACGCACTCTTTAACACTTTTTTCTCAACACACTCTCTCGTATTGGTTGATATTCAATTGAGTCTCACTAAATCATGTGGGTCTCATGTAAATTTGGTGGGACTCATATGAATTTCAACCAATAAAAAGAGTGTATTGGAAAAAGAATATTAGCGAGTGTATTCGAAAGAGAATGTTAGAGAGTGTGTTGCTAGCATTTTTCTTGAAGACTTTATGCTCTTTAACTCTTAAAAGTGTTATATATTAGCTTCGACTAAAGAATGATTTTAGGAGATATAGATCCACAACTTTATCTAACATGTACCACCATTAGATTGATTTGTACCTCTGATTTGTACCTCTCAGTAATATGGTGCACTTTCTTTACCAAAAAATTTCCTTTCCTCCCCCTTCATATTTGTCATTAGGAATGTCACTTTTTCCTTCGGATCCAACCCTCATCGCTTCATGGTCACAATGAACTCCTTCGTCTTCGGTCTCCCCTCAAATTTGTCATGAATTCCTCCACCAAGATGGTGTTCACGGTGGTTTTCGTCATCGTTGTCGAGATCGCTAACCTATTCTCTTTCCAGTTTATCTTGATGATTCGATCGCAGGGCTTCGAGTCGAGCACAATGCCTCGGCAAGGTTGAAGTGACGTTTGGGTGGATACCTATCAGGCGTGGCTGGTCGTTTTCTGACAGTAGTGTTTTTGGCCTCCGTCCCCGATCTCATCGCAAATGAGGGTGGAGGCAGTGTTGCAACACTTGTTTTGGATGTTAGTGGCGACAACGCGCGAGTGTTTGGAGGGGCAGACTTTAAGTCAAGGATGGACTTAACCATTTTAGCGCTGGAAACAAGAGTTGACTCTCTATATTTCGCCATGAGAGTGGACTTCATCCTTAATTCTAAACGTGAACCTTCCTCTCCATCAATCTGTTGGATTGTCGCTCATCTCTATAGGCCCTCCCACCACAAGTCTTTGTGGATATGGCAGTTGACTGTTGCTCCTTCGGGGTCGTTGCACCTACATATGCAACCTCTAAGCGCCCTTAGGCTGTTGTTGTCCTCCATGGTCGTGTGACCCACTCCTTTAGCTCAAACTGCCTATATGTATACAACTAATGTATACAGAAAACTCAAAGCAAACCAACTTTAGATGAAGAGGGGTTTTCTTGGTGGTTGACTTGAAATTTTAGACGAAGGTAAAGGAAAGGGGAGAAAGGGGTGTCACTAGGGTGAGCAGGCAATATGGGACTGGTCCAATACGTCGGTAGGCCAATTGAAGGCGTACTAGTGGTCGTTTATATTATTATTTCAGTGGCACTAATGGCCATGTTACAACTGTCCCCGGGGGAATTTGAACCATATTTCTTGGGATTACGAGGCCAAGCTCCTACTATTGATGAGGAGGACAACAAAGATATGGTGTAGAGCACCTACCATTACATCCACCAGAGTTGCAAGGCATAAATGAATTTGACAATTAGAAACGATGGTCCTCTTTGGACCACTTATGAAAGTAGTTCATGATAAAAGCCGATATAGATCCAGATAAGAGAGAGTTTGACTCTTTTTTTTTTTGACAGGGAAAAAATTTCCATTAACAACCTCTTAAATCTGAGGCAACAACAGCAGTAATATATAAAGGAGTTTCTTCAATCCAAATAGAATCAATATTAACCAAAGCAAATTTTGCTAAACAATGAGCTACTTTGTTAGCCCCCTCCTAACGTGGCAAACCTTAAAACGATGTAACCGTGGAACAAGAGTGGTGTAGTCATTCATAACCATGTCAAAATGTGTGGGAATTGTTGAAGAGGAAAGCGTTGCTTGCACTACATTTAGAAAGTCAGATTCAACAACCAATGAATAAAAACCAAGATCGAGAGCAAAATTAAGGGCGAGTTTCATTCCCAGAGCCTCCACTAAATCAGTATCATTGAGAGCATTTATTCGCCAGGTTGCAGCAGCCATAACCTCACCATTTTCATCTCTAATAATCGTACCGATTCCCCAGACTTCATCTGAAAAACCAGCAGCATCCATATTTACCTTATACCAAGATGTTGGGGGCTTACACCATTTATCCAACTCATGATCAACATTCTGAACATTTGAAATAGAAGCAGGCAGAGAGTGCAAAGAATTGATGCTGTTAGAATACTCAAGGGCAACCTGCCACGCCTTATTAGCTGAAGCTAAAGGATCAAATGGTGCTCCCTCAAAGCAATAGTCAAACTAAAATTGAAATCTGTATGATATTAAATATCACAATATATAAAAATCTCAATATTAATTTATAAATATTTAAATTAATTATAGTTAGTCTTCAAATTTATCATTAACTGTATTACTCTATCTTAAAATTATAAATTCTTTGATTGAAAATAAAATCAAAATGAACACATTTCTTTAACTTTCATAAATTGATTGGAGGATCGAAAATATTGAAAGCAAAGCAGAAATAAAAATATAGATCAAAAAAATTATTTGTAAATGAAAATAAAAGTTAAAATAATAATACAAACTTAAGCATATTGGAATCGAGAAAAGTATCTAAATAATAATAATAATAATAATAATAATAATAATAATAATAATAAGACTTAAATATATTTTTGGTTCCTGTAAATACAAGATTTTCCACTTTTAGTTCCGTTAAATTTTTTTGGCCTTTATTGGTCCTCGATATTTTCAAAATCGATTCTTTTAGTCCCTGTCTCAATCAAATAGATTTGAAATGAAAGATATTAGAAATGTCTCTTTGGCATTAGGATTCAAATACAAAAAAATTATCCTCAGGGAGTCAGGGAATTCATAGATTGAAACAAAAATCCTATATTAATTTATTTTTTTAAAGAGATCCAATAAGAAATATTGTAAACGAAGTGGTATCCCTGATCTCAAAGAAGACAAATTTAGTCTAGTTTGCCAAAAAAGGAGTTGAAATAAAAGAGATGCAAAATATTTCTCATGCATTAGCTATAGGGAGTCTAATGGGTGCTGGATGTCAAGATAATCAAAGATCCACTTAAGTCTCAACATATATATAGGAGTTATTTCATGCGAGAATGTTAAGTAGACACTCATAGATTCTTCTAGGGACCGTCTGAAATATAGCAAAAAAAGTCCACGTATTTTGAACTAAATATATAAAATCTTTTATTTATAGTAATATTTCAGACCGGAAGGAGTAACTTGTTATGATATATCCGACCCAGTAATAGGCTATGAAATTTTAAAACTGAACTGCAAATTTTGAATGATATTGAAAGACCATTAAAGTTATTTCGTGATAACAAGTTCGCGCTATTATTGTCTAACAACAACAGGAGTTCATCTAGACGAAGCTCCATATTGTCAAGGAAAGAGTTCATAGTGGTCAAACTTCTATAAAGTATATTGGTACAAACTTCATGATTGCAGATCCACTCACTAAAGGTTTACCACCCTAAGTCTTTCACAATAACATTGCTAATATGGGTATTGTATCCTTTACTGAGATGCATGTCTACTGGGAGTTTGCATTTAGATATATGTTTATTAAAGACATACTTTTATGATCATTTTTTATAAAATTAAGTTTTTTTGGTTAAATTTCACTCAAATGTAATTTCATAACAATCTCGTTAAAGAATAAAGTAGGATCTGTTACATGTAATGCTACGGATCCATACTTAATTTATGTTATTATATATCGATATGCACAACCATTGATAGATCTTGTCACGATATATGTAATGGAGATCGTTTTGGTCCTTTTTTTTTTTTTGGTACAAGATCGTTTTGGTTCTTTATCCATATAAATAATGTACTAGACTGTTAAAGATGTTATTTAGTAAAAATAACAATTTCTGATTTCATAAGCTTGTTTTATAATACATTATAGTAAAATGACACGTGACCGAAATAGGATATTGTTCTTTTTTCTTAGACATACAAATCGTTTGATATATATCTAATATGTATGTATACCTTTTAAAGTGAACTTAAAAGGATTAATTTTTTGGAATTGACGATATCTCCTCTCACTATGTTTGTAACGTGTAGATACTTAAAGTCTTATTTGTATCGTTTATGATGGGCTAGCATACAAATAAAAAGTTAAAAGAAGGGAAATAATATCCACATCTCCCTATTTCATTTCCCCACCTCCCTCTCACCCTAATTTTCCCTTTTTACCCCTATCCCTCCCCCAAAACCGACCCTCCCCTGAAAATCCCATCCAAACCCCTCCCCCAATCCTTTTTTCTAATTATTCTATCGTGTTACCAGTTTCTCGAGAAGTTATTTTTTTTATTTGTTTGATATCTTGTTATCGGACATGCAAACTATCATCAGTTTCTCAGTAAACTATTTTTTTTTTCGTTTTTATCTTTGTCCACCATCTAGTTCCCAAACATGTCAGGTAACTAGATCCCAAATAGTCCGAAAACATAGGAAAAAAATTTGGGCTCGTGAGTCCAAGGGCTGGGGTGGGGGTAGAAGGTGGCGACAGAGATGGGAGACGGTTTGGATGGTTATGGGGTGGGAAATAGTGGTGGTGGTGGTGGAGAGGGGAGGGGAAGGAGTTAGTTTAGGTTAGATTTAGTGGATAAGGATAATTTAGAAATTTTAGATGGGAAATAGAAAAATTAAATGGGGAGCTCCCTTTAACAAGTGCCTAAAATAATAGGGATATGTATGTTGTTAATTTTTGGCTAAATTATACTCTCAATCTGTTATATTTATTTTAGGTTTCAGTTTGATCCCTTATGTATTATTTGTTCCGAATTAGTCCCTTATGTTTAAAGATTATACCAATGTGGTCCCTCTGTTTCAAAGTAGTCCCCTGTGTTGCAAAAATTATACCAATGTGGTCAATTTTTTTGCAAAATAAGGGACAAAAAAAGGAACCACATTAGTATAATTTTTGTAACATAAGGGACCATTTAAAAAAAAAAAGAGGGATCGCAATTAACACATAAGGGACCAATTCGAAACTTTTAATACATAAGAGACCAAATTGAAACCTAAAATAAATATAAGAGACCAAAAGTATAATTTAGTCTTAATTTTGTTGTTGTTGGTATAATGTCTTTTATAATGGTTATTGTCCACTAATCACATGCATATATATATATTTTTTCCCTAACATCTCATTATCAAAGAAGAGAGAGATCTTTGATCTTGAGGGGGGGGGGAATTATACATATAAAGTTTTGGAATATTAAGGGTGTGTTTGGGTAAACAACTTTTATTGAATATGTGTTTGTCATCCAAGTGTTTATGTATACCTATTTCTAAAATCAAAGAGAAAATGTGGTTAAACTATTCTCATAAGCTATCTTGAGGAAACTGAAAACAGCTTATCGACATGTCATGAGCTATTTTCATAAGATCTCTTAAACACTTATACAAGTGCTTACGTCATAAAATAAGCTCAAATAAGTTGTAAATATGCTCTTCTAAACGCACCCTAATATCACAAGTAGATTTTGAAAACAATCGATAAATTGGTGAATCATAACATCAACATCAAAGATAGTACCAAAAATAATTTCAAGTAAATTTCTACCATATGGACCCGACATTTGAATGAGTACATAAAGCAGAACCAATAAAAATCAAAGTGAAATTCAAAGCGCATGACGCCATTTTCAAGAGGTAGTCTAGCCTAGAAAAAGAATCTCCATAAAACAAACAAAATAAAAGCTGACAGTGCAACACTATGGCTTTACAATAAGCAGTATTTACTCACAGAAAGGGGGAAAAATATATCAGACACAACATAAGGAACCAACAAGGAAGTTCTGCACAAGCAATTCACATATCAGTCTTGAAAAACTGTAACTAAGCAACATTTTCCTCTTTCCTTGATATATGTAATCGGAGTAATCAAGAGTTATATGAGACAGACAGGAAACTACCTCAGGGTAGTGAGAGAACCAGCTTCTGATGGAGGGATTTGGCATTGGGGTTAGAACTTAGAAGAGAGTCACGTGCTTTCATTCTAAATGTTTCATTTTTCGCTGCTTGCTTCTGCATTTGAATTTCAAGTGTATGGAACATCTACATCTGGAAGTTCCCAATTATCATTTTCTTCTTCATCTTCATCTTTTTCATTATTAGGAGATTCGTGTTTATTCTGTGCAGGAGTTCTCCATTGTGGCCTCCTGACATTCAAGAGAGCAAATTAATGGACAATATTTGCCAACAAACACAACAACTTTTTTTTTTTTTTGACAAAGCTTTTCTATGAATACTCATAACTGTCTTTGCATAACCGTTTTTGAATCTCAACTTTCATGCTGTTTTAACTTGTTATCTCAATGATTATGTAGATTCGTAGATATATGATTTAAAAGTAGAAATTTAGTATACCTTATGCGATAAAGCATGAAATAGGTTTTATGAAATGCACGAAATTTCATGTAATTTATCTAATTGGTGAGAAGTTTTAATTGGATTGGTCAAATTTGTACCTCTTCGGTTTCTTTTAGAAGCTTCTCGGGCTTTCCTCTTGATCTTGTCTCGTGTGGTCTCGAAGAACCTTCTGCGTCTGCACTCCTGAAGCACTCCGGCTCTGAGGACCTCTTTCCTGAAGCGATTGAGGAGCAGGTCTTCGGGTTCGTCCTCTTCCACTATGACCCGCACGTTGTAATTAGCCGATTAGACAACGTAACGTGTGTTTGAATAGGCGAGCGGTGCAGGGTACGCGATGCCTGAAACTGAAAGACGAATATCGCTTCTAGTTCTAGTTGCACCCAAACATGCTTGTGAGAGTGAGGGTAGGAGCGGGTATGGCGATGCCGTCGTAGGGAGGCGCCAAACGGCCATTACGGTACCCTGATTGCTGCGCGTGAGAACTGACAAGTGGGAATTTTTTTTCTGGCGGGTCACTGTCAAGGGTTAGCGTCCTTTCTTCGTCTTCGTCATTTTGTGCGGGCTGGTGGGCCTGAGTTGGGCTTAGAGCGTTATTCACCTTCTTACTTTTAAAAATAAAAATAAAAATCTCAATTTGATATGTGTCATGTGTGTGTGTCTGTCTCTATTGTACAATTAATTAATAGCTAATTTCAATATAAAAAATGAATTAATAGCTAATTTGAAATTGATAACCTTGATATAAAAAATTAAAAATAATTCAATCTACAAATTTTACAACATAAAAAAGTGTCCTGCTACATAAAATGACAATGCATTTATTTATTTGAAAATTAAATAATTTTATTTTTATAATATCAACCATCACTGACATTATTTTTTTGAAGCAAGTACACCATTACTTGTTTATAAAATTATAGTCTAAAGATATTAATTTTGAACATTTATTTAATTAGCTTGCATTTTTTTTTGGACTCAATTAGCTTGCATTTAAAAAACTAGAATTGTTACTTAAAATAAATTAATCATTTTAGCATTATAATAAAGAAATTTTCATATGAGGATGTATATCAAAACCTTATCGAGTCTAACCCCACCCCAAAATTTCTTTAGGTTATCCATATTTTAAAATTTTAATACATATAAGATATGTGATTGATAGGTTTATATAATAGAGTACACTCATCAAAAACTTGTAATATTGTAATATACTACATAAACTTATCTTATACTCCCTCCGGAACTATTTATAAGGCAAAAAGTCATTTCCAGATTCGTTAAAAAATGTATGTATCTGGTCCAAAAATTGGACCAAATACATACATTTTTTAACGAATCTGAAAATGACTGTTTGCCTTATAAATGGTTCCGGAGTAGTAATGTTTAACTAAATAAGCCCTTAAAGTAGAGATGGTGGTTAAAACTAAAAAATATCTCGTGTGTGGGGATTTTCAATGCCTTAAAGAATGCTTTATGATGCGGCATACATCCATTGCACAAACAGCATTCACATTAATAGTGGTTATCGATGCAAACATATTTTTAGCTATTAGAAGAACAAGCCTACAATTATAGCTATTAGAAGAACAAGCCTTTCTATGGTTTTCAAGACTAACGAATGTGAGTGATTATACAAACTTTGAGCAAAACTTGAAAAATGGATTAGTAAATTGCTCAACTAATAACCGCTTTCTTGGCTTAATGGACAAAAGATGTATGATCATCAAACAATATTTTCCTTCCCTTCGCTACCTCAGGGAAAGTGTGTTTAAACTTGGACCAATGCGAAGCTTGATTTCCTTCATGCACTCCCAATAATTCTCCTCAATTCCTTCATTGACACAGACATGCAAAGAGAATCTACTTGGGGGAAAGGCCAAAATCAATATTATGCAGTACATTTCCCTGTCAACCCATTCATCCAAGAAGATGATTGCAACAGTCTAACCTGCAGTAATAAAAGAGTTCCACGTGACATAAGAAGTTTTTCTTGAGTAGAAACAAAAGCAATTAGATGGGGCATAACTTTATTATTCACCAAAAAAAAAATGAAAAGATGGGGCATAACTTTGAGATTGCAGGGATGAGGGCAGTTCTGAAAGGACGGAAAGGAAAGATATTCAATAAAACTAGTGTTGATGAATAAATTGGAGAACCGATGCCGAACAGCCAGAGCTCATAAATTCCAATTGACAATATATATTAATATACATTCCAAGTGAACAATGCATTACGTCATAAAATGTTGCCCAGCAAAGAAAAAATTACTCCTTAAAATGTGAATGGAAGAAGTAAACTTGTTTAGGTTGATTAGTACTTAGTAGCTTAAGGTAAATCATTTTAAAGAAGGCAATCTAACGATTATGATCATGTCAACTGAATTACGTAAATTGGACATGTAACTTGGACAACATACACATACGCAATAAACCAACATACACAATAAACCAATGTGAAAAGGCAAGAAAACAAGACCGTGACAACAGGATCATAAAAATTAATTGACAACCAACATGATATGAATCCTTTGTTAATAATGGCAATTTTATTGTTATTGCAGCCCACTCTGTCAGGTAATTAACCAAGAACACCCACATTAAAAGAGAGATATGTTACCAATCACGATGGCTTTGCTTTCCATCCAGCTTTTGAGATGCGACGAAGCTCTTGAGTTCGACCCTTCATATCACTGCATCTTGCCCAATAGCATTATGAAATATTGGCGTAAATCCTTGATTGGTTAAATAGCATTTGAAAAAATACGAATGGTACCTTTGCACCAAATAAAGAAAAAGATAGAACACAGGAAGTAGCACCAAGATCAATGCTCCAGCAGCCAGGCGAAAGAAACTTCCTTGATCCTGCAGAGGCAAAATATCACAGTTGATAAATAGTAGCTTTGCTGATACGTATTCACTGTGAGAATAAATTAATTATAATGAACCTAAAATCTTTAGAAATTGTGGCAATAATGAATTGAAAAGACAACAAACTAATGCCTAAAAATTTCAAAACCTTCACAATAGAAGTGTGTTTGACCTTAGAATTAAATGATAATTTAAGCTAGCCAAAAGTCAATCGTTAATTTAATGTGAATAAGGCTTTTTCCTAGGGACTTTGTGAATAGCACAAGCCTAAAACCTCACAACACAGATCATCTATGAGTGAAAGTATACATATCCTGATATCCCTGTGTTACTGAATTTAACAATGACATATTTCTAATAAAAGGCGCATTGATAATAAATTTCCCCCGTGAGATAATCAGGCCTTACCTTGCCTCCTCTAGAGAAGGGTTTATGTTTCCCTGAGCAGATGTGAGCATCACAAAATTGGTGCAGAAACAATTCTACCAGTGCACCAGAAAATCGCCATAAGAAATAAATCAACAAAGAGAAAAATATATAAAACTAAGAAAAATTGAAAAAACAAGAGAGTGGCCATAGACATCATAGTGGCACAATAAGAAGTTAAACTGAAAAATAAAATTGAAGTATACCATGAAGACGGCTTGCTGATCGACCCTCGCTTATAGGAAAACAACTGTCAGCAAGACTCTGCACAAGAGTGCATATGGATTAGGTAGAAGAGTTCAGCTACAATGAACATAAAAGTAAATGAAAAAAAAAATGAAAGCAACCTCACATAGATGGCGGTTTCTTGCAGCAGCTGCCGGATTACACTTGCTTCTAGAGGACTTGGAATTCATCACAGCATCACAATGCAATGCCCCACATAAATCAGCCAAGCACTTGCCATGACTCTATATTCAAATTAACCCAAGTAATGGAATTATGGAAAGAACATTTTCTGCTCAAACACTAAAACTCAACAGAACTGCGAGTTTATTTTAAGTCAGAATCACATTCAAACTTCCGACAAGTCTGTTTTGAGTCTAATAATTCCACATCCAATGTTAAAATTACCACAATGATTATATGCAGTAGGAAATATTCAGATTAGCCAATTGTTTATTCCCACATGGGGACAGAAGCCATTGAACTTTTTCTAAGAGGTCAAATATAATATTATATCTATGTTGCAAGAAAATTTTAAGGAGAATTTTGAGGGGGGGAATTGAGGGTGGGTGAGGTTGTGAACCCTGCCATTCCTACTTCTCAGCCATCAGTAGCAGGCAGGAAACTGAGTGAACCGTGCAAAATCAGATAGCTTAATGTGCATTTTGGCTATCTACATCTTGGATATTGACCTAATCAGGTATTTAAAAATAAAAAGTTTGAAGATAATAGGAACAGGGTATAAACAATAACAAGAAAGATACACTAATTAAAGCTTATGGGTACAGAATCACATTTTGGCATAACAGAAATGAAAATTAGTAAGCATCTTATTGAGATTTGACATAGAAAACAGTAACAGCTGTAAGGTAAGATTCGTTCAATATGAGCATTCTAGCCAAAAGAAACAGAGGATAAAGATATACTCAACAAAAGAGAATAATTTGGTTTCAATATCTCAATCATGAACATATATAAGCTCAACATACAAAACATGGGGAGGGGTGACGAAAGCATTTAAGAATGCTAAACTCATCAGTGATGAAATTAAAGTTTGGACTGCACATTATGTATGCTTCAAACACAGTGAGAAAATCATAAGAATTAGCATACTAGATTCAGAAGATTGGAGTGTCTGTTATCAAAATGCTGATCGAGAAATTTTTCTTCACGAAAGCTTTTCCTGCAATATCCACACCGCCATTCATATCTGTCTATGTAAACTTTATGCTCTTCTTGATCCCTAAATATATCATTCTCGGGGTGAAGTCTGCACTTTCTTGAAAGCTGATAGTTTTCTTTCTCCACAAATGGTGTCAAATACTACAAAAAACATATGTAGGAAACATTCTAGTTGAGAGTTAGAAAAGAGAAGTATATGCTGAAAAACCATGTGTCAACTACACCACGAACTCAATATTTATATAATGAATGTAAATACAAAGATACAATTTCCCTAATTTCTATATTTACATGATACATTAAACCTAGACATTTAGTCTGATTCAAGACACTAAAATAAGTGTTTCTAACAATATTCTTCTATGTGATTCAAATTCACCAATTCATACCACAATGTCACAAAATTATAATGATTGCCAAAGGAATATTTCATACCTCCTCTATTACTTTCCAAGCTGCCCTACTTCTTTCTCTGGAGCAATGCACTTCAGGAGCATTCTCTTGTTCCTGTTTAAGATTTCTACAATATAAAAGGAAGCTAAGTTAGGCATGAGGCTGAATTATGTGAGACAAGTTAAGGTATAAAGAAGATGATTACAGGAAAGCAAAAACAATAAGTTAGTTCAATATTTGCAATAAGCTGGAGATAAACCTATCAGTTTGGGAATAAAAGCTAAATTAAAAATGAACAAATTGTGAATCGATTCCAATACCTTCCACCAGAAGATTCCTCGTAAACCTGGAGCAAACATTTCAAAAGAAAGATGGAACAAAATAAGCGCTAACAACTTCGTAATTTATGGCAATAGAAATCAAGCTCAAATGAAATGTAAGCTTAGCATTTTCTAAAGATCCTAATTAAGACAACCAAAACTTATAGTTATAATCTAACGCTAAACTTGAACACTAAAAAATACTATTCCGTTTTCCAAATCCCAAACTTAAAAGTTCTTCACTGTTAAACTATTTGCTTTCACTTCAAATTCATTCACCGACCAAAAATCAAACCTCGATTCTTCTTAATTAAGCTACGAAACACAATCCCGTGCTCGTCTCAAACAAAAATAATGCTTGTGAGAAATTATACACCAAACAGCTTTTGTTTATTTGATGTCCAATGTGATTACCTGGTTTGCGTATGAGAGAGGCGACGAGGAAACATGGAGGAATTCTTGAAAATGAAGTATAAAGATCACAAAAACGGAAACAAATGCTGTGACCTTCTTCATCCGTTACTCTCTGCTGTTCAAACTTGGGCTCTTTTTTTTTCCTGAAAAAAAAAAAAAAAGCCGTAAAGAATTTCTGGAAGGGGCTTCGATGGTCGCAATGTCGCATGCTCGTGGTATAGTCGTACGGATAACATCAAATTACTCGGGTGTAATACTTAGTTAGTGTTATACCGTTTAATAAGTTTGTAACAGAAATTTGTACTATAAAATTTCCTGTTAGATTGAAAGATAATATCACATAGATCATGTCTACAAAGTTTTACATTAATCTAAAATCATTTGATATGTCATTGAGATGCATCAAGATTAATTTTGTTTAATAAAAGTGCATAAGACGATGCATCTCAATGATATATCAAATGATTTTAGATCAATACTTATAAAACTTTGTAGACATGATCTATGTGATATTATCTTTCAATCTAACGGTGAGTTTTGTAATACAAGCTTTCGTTACAAAGTTATAAACGGTGTAACAGTACCCAGTATTACAGTGGTGTAATTTGATCTCTCCCTAGTAATATATATTAGGTTTAAATATCATTTTAGTCCCTTAACTTATTTTTGAGGTTCAATTTGGTCCTTTAACTATTTTATGGGTCAAATAAGTCCTTTAAGTTTTTAAGTTGAGCCAAATAGGTCATTTTCGGCCTTTAAGTTTTAAGTTGGGCCAAATAGGTCCTTTAAGTTTTTAAGTTGGGCCAAATAGGTCCTTTAAGTTTTAAAGTAGGGCCAAACGAGTCATTGCTATGTAGGGACCTATTTAGTCTAACTTAAAAAATTAAAGGACCTATTTGACCCAACTTAAAAACTTAAAGGATCTATTTGACCCAACTTAAAACTTAAAGGCCGAAAAGGACCTATTTGGTCCAACTTAAAAACTTAAAAGACTTATTTAGCCCAAAAAATAGTTAAAGAACCAAGTTAAACCTCAAAAATAAGTTAAATGACTAAAATGGTGGTATTTAAGCCTATATATTATGCATAATCTATTTTTTTATTAGGTTTAGTTAAACTATTACACCATATTTCAAATCTGCAACTTTCATTTTCATTTTGGTTCGCGCACACACAAAAAAAAATGAATTTACTCTTATGCATTAAATTATTGCAAATTTAGGCTCCATTATATATTATCTATAAAAATTATATATTAGCTATAAAAAAAATTGGTGAAATCTATAAATATAAAAATGATTATACATTTCCTCAACAAAAAAATGATTATACATTTTCAACTTTAAATCTTATACGTTACAACAAGGATCAAATCGAAAAACAAAATAACATATGAAAACCACTTAAAAATTCACACACGAAAAACACTTTTACATCAAAATTAAATTAAAAATAACTTCACGTATAATGATTAAAATTGAGCTAAATAAGTATTGGAAAAATGAAGGACATAGTACCTAGTGTGTGAAATCAAGGACATGTTCAAGTGACTACGAGATTTCAATTTCTAGTTTTTAAACGTAAATTTTAAAATAAAACAAAATGGAGTTAAAATGGTTTTTAACTTGTTTTTAAAACGATTCTTTAATGTTTTGTGATTATTGTTTTTAGTTTAAAAACATGCCACAGACTTATCTCCATTAATTTTATCAAACACTGATGAACAGAGAGAGAAGTGAGATCGAGAGAGAGGAGAAAATGATTTCTTCCATTATCAAAAACTGAACTTGTACAGAAACTGTTACAATGCTATTTATAAGAATAACTAATCAGAGGCTAATTAGTTTAATTAAAACTAATTCTGTTAGACTATCTAACCATGACAGCTCATAAGATAAACTATGGTTAACTTAAGTTAGTTAATGACTAACTAACTATAATTTGATACTCCCCCTCAAGTTGGGAGGTAGATGTCCAAAATTCCCATCTTGGAAATGAGAGTGTGAAATAAATTCTTTGGGAGGGCTTTAGTCAATGGATCGGCAAGTTGCTCTTGAGACTTCACATGTATTAGCTTGAGGAAACCTGAGTTGACATGTTCTCTGATGAAATGACAGTCTATGTCAACGTGTTTGGAGCGTTCGTGGCTTGTAGGGTTACTAGCAATTTGAATTGCAGCCTTCTTGTCATCACACGTAACCATGGTCAGCAAAGGAATTCGAAATGCTCTCAATAACTGTCTTAGCCAAAGTATTTCTGAAGTGACCGAAGCCAAGGCACGATATTCTGCCTCTGCTGAAGATCGAGTCACAGTTGCTTGCTTCTTTGACTTCCATGTGATAGGTGAATCACCTAAGAAGATGCAGAATCCAGTGGTTGATTTGCGTGACACTGGGCAGCTGCCCCAATCTGCATCCACATATACTAATATGTTGAGGTTGGAAGCTGCAGAAAACATTAAACCTTGTCCAGGTGTGCCTTTTAAGTATTGCAGCAGATGGTGGATCGCCAGGTGAGAGACCGCATTGCTGCATAAATCGCTCAACTTGTTAACTGCATATGTAATGTCCGGGCGTGATATTGTCAAATACATCAATCTTCCTATGAGGCGTCTGTATAAAGAAGGTTCAGCTAAGAGTTCTCCATCTTTGTCATTAAAATGAACATTGGGTTCCATAGGTATTACCATAGGTTTAGCCCCAATAAAACCAGTATCTGTCAACAATTGGAGAGTATACTTTCGTTGGCAAAGATGAATGCCCTTTGGAGATTTGGCAATTTCTAACCCCAAGAAGTATTTCAAGTCACCCAAGACTTTGAATTTGAAATGTTTTTCTAATATCTACTGTGTTTGTTTGATAGTTTCAGGATTCGGTCCAGCCAGGATTATGTCATCCACGTAGACCAAAAGAACTACTAATGAAGAACCACTGCCTTTGGTAAACAGTGAGTGATCGGCTGAACTTTATGCAAAGCCATGGGCTAAGATAGTGGAAGAGAATTTGTGGAACCATTGCCTTGACGCTTGTCTCAAGCCATACAAGGACTTTTGCAATTTGCACACTAAATTCTCCCCCTTGCCTGGATGCCCGAGTGGTAAATTCATGTACACTTCCTCAAGGAGTTCTCCATTGAGGAAGGCATTGTTGATGTCTAGTTGCATTAAATGCCATTGTTGTTGAGTTGCCAATGTCAAGAGAACCCGAACTGATGTGAGTTTTGCCACTGGACTGAATGTGTCAACAAAATCAATGCCATTCTGCTGAGTGTAGCCTTTTGCTACAAGGCGTGCTTTGTATCTCTCTAGGATGCCATCTGCTTTACACTTTGCCTTGTATAACCATCTGCACCCTACAGTTTTTTTTCCTTTAGGGAGGGGTTGAATAACCCATGTTTGATTTGCTTCAAGAGCAGCCAGCTCTTCAGCCATTGCCATGCGCCATTCTGGGTGTTTGACAGCTTGATGATAGTAAGTTGGCTCATAGATTGATGAGACTTGGAATATGAATTCTTGATAGGAAGTTGATAGATTGTTGTAGGATAGATGCTGCTGAATGGGGAATGTGACTGTGTTGCACACATAGTCTTGAAGATGTCTAGGTGGCCTGCTGATTCGGTTTGACCTCTTAACAGCAGGAGCATGATTATCAGCCATGTTTTCTACTACAGGTGCAGGAATTTCCTCTGCAGGTGCACGATTTGCAGCTGGAGCAGCAAGATTGGCAGGTGCATGAGCAGTTTGATGTGTGTCATCGGTTGGAAGAATATGAGTGGGTGCAGCCAGCACAGGTTCAATAGGTGACTGAGGTAAAAGGGGTGTGTTTTGGAAAGGAAAGGAATGTTCAGAGAAGGTAACATCTCTGGATACTATGAACTTGGCATTCTTGATGTCATATAACTTGTAGCCTTTGTAATTGGTGGGATAACCAATGAAGACACATGGAGTAGCTCTTTCACTGAACTTGTGTCTCTGAGGTGGAAGTGTGGCAGCATGACAAAGACAGCCAAAGACCTTCATGTGAGCATAATCAGGTTCCTTGTGATACAGCAACTCATAAGGAGACCGATTTTTTAAACCTTTGGAATAGGTTCTGTTGATGAGATAAGTGGTAGTAGAAACTGTTTCTCCCCAAAATCTTATTGGCATATTAGCTTGAAACATAAGTGCCCAAGCAATGTTAAGCAAATGTTGATGTTTCCTTTTCACAACTGAATTCTGTTGTGGTCTATAAGGACATGAGAACTGATGCACATCACCTTGTTCCTGCAAAAAAGAATTAAGAACAAATTCTTTGGCATTGTCCGATCTCAATGCCTTGATTGTTTTGGCAAATTGAGTTTGAACAAAGGCAAAGAACTTCTTAATAATGTCAGCAGCCTCAGATTTATGTCTCATCAAGTGTATCCAAGTAAATCTTGTGGAATCATCAACTATGGTTAGAAAATATTGCTTACCATCATGTGTTGGATGGGAGAAAGGACCCCAAGTATCACAATGTATTAAATCAAATGGTTCATCAGCAAATTGATTATGAGTTTCAAAAGATAATTTTTTGAACTTTGCTAAGGGACAAATGTTGCAACATTGAGAAGAAAAATTAGAAGCAACTGAAATAGGAATGGTATTACTCATGGATTTTAATACAGTATCAGAAAGATGTCTTAAACGTGCATGCCATATTTCAGCACTATTAGAAGTGACTGAATTACAGAGAAATGTATGGCATTTATTATACATTTCTAATGAACAAGAACTAGGTGTGTGTGGGATTGTATGTGATGCAGTATTATGCTTGCAATCTGATGATGAACCTGCAGGATGGTGAGACTGATGCAGAAACAGTCCATTGTGCAGATTAGCTCTCCTGCTTCTGGTCCTGAATGCAGCATGCATTATCCCGAAAGAAGACACCAATGTTAGGATCTTTTGTAAGAGCACTAACAGAGATAAGATTCACATTGAATTCAAGAATGAACAACACATCTTTTAATATCAAAGATTTTCCTAAAGATATGGTGTCTATGGCTGAGACTTTAATCCTAGAATTATTAGGTAAAGTGACAAACTTATCAATCAAAGGAGTATGTTGTTGAAAAAATTGTAAATTGTGACATATATGAGATGTGGCACCTGAGTCAATGACCCAAGTACTTGAATTAATAGTAAGGTTAAGAGGTTTTAAGAAAAAACTCATACCAATTGATGATGAATCCAGTTGTGTGATATTGGAGGCATTCTGCTTAACCATATGATCCTGGAACATAGTCAACTTAACCATATGATCCTGGAACATAGTCAAGAACTACTGGAATTGTGCAGTCATGTCCACTGCAGATGCAGTATTTGTCGATTCAGCATTCTCAGTTACAAGATTCACTGAAGTAGTGTTCCTCTTGTACCCTGGTGGATACCCATGCAGTTTAAAGCATTTATCCTTAATGTGGCCCAGCATGCCACAGTGTGCACATAAAGGCCTGTTGTTCTTACATTGTGTGGGCTTTCCCAGTGCAAAGTTTGGCGACAAAGAAATGCAACTTCAGTGGTAGGATTTGGCTGTGCAGAACCAACAGTGTGTTGCATCTCTTCTTGCAGAAGAAGAGAAAATACTTCATGAAGATTAGGGATTGGATTGCGCATCAAGATTTGGCCACGAATATGAGAGAAAGATTCATTGAGTCCCATCAAGAAGATGATGACACACTCCCTCTCATAGAAATCCATCATTTGTTGAATACCACCACATACACAATGATTAACCGGTCGAAATTCAGTAAGATCTTCCCAAAGCATTTTGACTTTAGAGTAATACTGACTTACAGTTAGTGCACCTTGGCAGCAATTGTGCAATTCTTTCTTCAATTGAAACAAGCGCGGTCCATTGTGCTGTCCAAAACGATGTTGCACCTTAGTCCAAATCACCGCCGCTGAATCGGCGTAAAGCACACTTGCAGCAATCTCCTTCGTCATGGAGTTGAGCAACCATTTTCTCTTTCCACTCTTTACCACTACCACCATTGCCATCACCTAGAATTCTCTGCTATCATCATCGACCAGCATTCTCCATTGTCATTGCCTATCAGTCTATGACTCGACACCCTTATGTATGGTCGTTACTAATAAGCACCCCTTATTGTCACTGCTGCCTAACACGCTCCACCACTGCCATTGTCCCTTACATCCTCTACTGTCACATGTCATCCTTCACCGCTGCCACTACCTGACACTGTCCACCATTGTCACCATTTCCCAACACCCTTAATTATCGTCATCGCTGCTCAATATTCTCTACCACTATTGTCATCTGACACCCTCCATCGTTGTTGTCGCCCAATACTCTCCACCAGTTTTAATGCCCAACATTAATTCTACACCACTGCCACCGCCACCCAACAATCTCCACTATCATCTCTGTGATATCTTTGTTTTCTTATAATTTAAATATTAAAAGAGGATATGACTATTGCAAAATATTTAGGTTAGACTAGGAGTATGTTTAGAAGGAAAAAAAATACATAAGTAGGAATCTATCTATAAGACAAATGGTTGTAAATAACAATTCAAGGGACTCACACCAAGCACAATTCAAGTATGGAGTAGCTATTATTCAACAAAAATAAAAAGATTGAGGTTTTTATGCTATAAGGCCAAGGAAAAAAGGACAGGAGACGTTCGAGATCATATGTAGGGAATTGTTCTTGTTGCCCCGGATAGCCTCTAGGATATGCTATAGTCCTTTTGTCCATGGCTAGTGAGTCTTTTTGTATCTTTTGATGTATTTTAGTGAAGAGAGTTGTTGATGTATCTTTTGGATAACTGTATGTATAAATCAAATCTTTATTGTACCTTGGAGGTTAATTGTAAACTTTTTTGCACACTCTTGTACATATTTCATGGTCCTACTAGTAGAGCCTAATCCATGTGTATATTTTCCTATCCATGCTTGCATGTTACTTTGATTTATTTTCCGCTTTAAATTTATGTGTATTTTTTATATGCGTGCTAATGATTAGTTCTCGTTTAAGATTAGTTATTTAGGGTTGTCTTTAATGGGATGACATGACGTTTCATCTCCCCGTGTTTCTTTCACAAAGATCGAAATAGATCTCATGTCATAATGATGATGCTAAAGGGGTCAAAACAAATGAAAAATACAAGGCCGAAGATCCAACTACAGAGTCTTGTAATAAAAAATTTGAAGGTATTAAAACGAAAAAAATAATTATATCGAAGATCAAAAACATATCCGAGCCTAATGCAAGTTAACACTTGCCCAAAATTATTTTGGTTTAAATATTTTTTTTTTGTTCTTACAAATATACCACTTTTGCTTGTAGTCCCTGTAAAAGTTTTTATTTGCTTTTAATCCTTAAAACATAAAATTTTTTGCTTTTAGTCTTTATCATTTTGTTTTAGTTCCTATAATTCTGTTTATGCTAGAATGAGTTTTATAATATGTGGATCATATTGATTTTAGTTCCTGAAACATGGACTATATAAGCACTAAAATCAACATGGTTAACGTAGTACAGAGAGTAAAACAAAACAACGAAAACCAAATGCAAAAAATGATATATTTGTGAAGACTAAAAACAAACAAACTTTTTTATAAGGAAGGATTACTTGCATTGCAGCTATATGAATTGTTTTGTGGTTTGTCACCCTATTAAGTCCCTTCATTTTAACATTAATCACCGATGATTCTAGCACTCTGTTGAATATGGAAACTTGATTTTGAAAGGGCAGCTTCTATTCCAAGGGGCAACGGCAGGGCTAACCTTCAAAATGAAGTTAGCTTACAATAAATTAGCAGCCATTTTTCTTTTTTTATTTCAATGGATGGATTGCTCCTGTTCATGTCTACTTGCACCACAATGGTTTTGCCTATTTGCTTTGCTGCCATGCTATGTGTATAAATTGTTACAATGACTGGTAATCATCCCCTCACTTTCCTTCTGTTAACATGTAATTGTAAAACTACAAAAACTAGTCATTGTTAATATGTGAATGGAAGGAAGAGTGAAGTTATTCTTAACAATTAATGCATGTTTTTATCACTTTATGGTACAGGAACACAAGGTTAGAATCTTGGGTTAACTAGGGATTTGTAATTGTGGATTCTAACAAGTAGTAATTAGTTAGATTCCATCATAAAACTAATTGGTATTAAGTGGAGTTGTCCAACAGGTATATAAACCGCAATCCAGGATTTGAGGCAAATGATTTGGGACTTCCAACACCCCACCTCTACAGAGGCCTGCTAGAACAGACGATACACAGAAAGATTGCCCCCAACAGGACAATAACGGCAAAGATGAGATCT
Source organism: Calophaca sinica (assembly GCA_037113605.1). Classification (NCBI taxonomy): domain Eukaryota; kingdom Viridiplantae; phylum Streptophyta; class Magnoliopsida; order Fabales; family Fabaceae; genus Calophaca; species Calophaca sinica. The sequence goes on along the minus strand of CM073731.1, from coordinate 29,922,393 downwards.
GACTCTGATACCAAGTTAGATTACATCATAAAAACAATTGGTGTTAAGTGGAGTTATCCAACAGGTATATAAACCGCAATTCAGGATTTGAGGAAGGCGGTGTGGGACATCCAACATAATTGATGTGCAAACCATATTCATCTCTTTGTAAATAACCTGCCAGAATATATCACGGATGCCCTTTTCTTTCTGTATTACGAGTACCTATTTTGATTGAAGAAAATGTACAGGTGAGAAAAATGCCAGCCACCAATGTATAGAATCTGATCAATTTTTCTCCTTGATAATTTGTTTGTAAAGTACTCCATTAGTGCAATCTCTCAGCATGAAAAATATATATCACTTAAAGATGAGATGTCGCAAGAAAATGAGTTGACCTATTGCTTTCAATTGAAATTTCATATAGATTATTAACAAATTCCTTGCATGGTTATAGAAGCATGATGATTAAGACATCAAAAGAAAAGAAGCAGGATGATTAGTTATCCTATAGCAAAGCCACACAGACATGCCATGTCTGCAAAGGAATTTGTTTATAGCCAGGAGCAAAGATGTACTAAGCTTTTCTAGATGTATCCACCCGTTGCCATTTTAGGATCAGTAGTTGTTGAAAAACACATGTCACGACTGCAAACTCGTCAAAGTGTTTGATCAGATCTCAGAGTGCAGGATTCAAATTAATGCACCTACCCCTTGTTGCTTTATTAACTCCACGGTTGATAATACTTCACAAATATGGCGGGACACGTTTCAAGAAATGGCCATTTTTCTTACTGGGAGCGAACAGGAGGGAGGATGCACCTATTTATTATGGCCACAGACTCAACTAGCATAGCATTAAATGTTGGAGAACGTAGCATGAAAAACTGAGGTGCTCCTTCTTTTGTCCTTTTCAAGGGAGGAAGCAGAGATAACTGCTCTCAACCACAAGCATGTGCTAATTACCGCTGATCACGTTCTGCAAAGTGCAAACATGAAGCAGACTTCATGGAGTAGAAATTATGGCTTGAAATTCATTGTGCTACTCTAGGTTCCTTCATTGTTTAATTCCTCTCTTTGGTTCCTAGAGACTTACCCTAATTTGGATGAAGTTAGGCAACAATTGTAGGTTTGAATTTGCAAACATTTTGGATAAAAATGGGTTTGCAAATGCGTGTTTAGTTAAAAATGAGTTTAAACTGTGACATGATTTATGTTTGTGTCATTTTTTCTCAAATGTATGTTTGATAAAATGTAATTTGTTGGATGATATTAATCAAACACATTTTTCAACGTGTAATTACCGAAAATGTTAAAAGAGTTTTATAATACTACCTCCGTGATTTATTATAAGACTCTTTTGGCAAATGTATATGAATTAAGAAAATGATTGTTGACAATAAATTTGTCAATAATGTGTATTCTCTTTTCAAAATTACCCCTTAATAAATTTTTCACTTAACTAAGACACTATATTCTCTTTCCACTTAATTAGGGGTATTCTTTGTAAAAAAATAATTAATGCACCTAGAAAGTTGAAAAATACCTTACATTATGGGATAAGAAAAATTCTCAAAAAAATCTTACATTATGGGACAGAGGTAGTATAAAATAGCATTTACCGAGCAAAATGGCAAGTGAAATCTCGTAACGACAAACAAAAAAGCAAAGCAACCGCCCTATTATTTATGTGCCAACCAACTTTGAAGTCAACCTTGGTTTGGCTAACAACTTAAACAATAAACCAACAAAAAGTCAAATCTCCTATACTCTATCTGTTCTTTTTTATTTGTCATTTAAGGTTAATTTATAATAACCAAGGAACTTAATAAATTTTGTTGCTTTTGATTAAATTATTAGTTTTTTCCTATGATACCTTTGACCATTCATTACTCCATAAAACATATTTCTCTCTCTGTAATAAATAGTTAAGGATATAATTGACAAACAAGCAATTAATATAACAATATTAAACTTTGAGAATAACAAGTAATTAGAAACAAAATTTTTCTAAAAAACCGACATGTAAAAAGGAACGGAAGGAGTAGCATGAAAACCAATGTTATTAAAACCGGACCGGACCGGATGGTCCGACCGTGACTCGCTAGTGTAAACGGTTCGGTCAGCCCATAAGAACCGAAAGTCATAAGGAACCGGGAAAAAACCGTTTTGACCGTCGCGGACCGTCTTGAACCGGGAAAACCAAGGAACCGGGACCGATTTTAGAAAATCATCCGGTCTAGAAGAAAAAATCAGAACCCAGGAAAAAACAAATCAAACGCAGAAATCAAACCCAAAAAAATAGGGGAAAAAAACCAAAACAAAACAAATCTCGCTGAGGTACATTTTAGATCTGGTTGTTGATGTTCTAGATCTTGCTCTTGTTGACGTTTTGTCCAGATCTGAAACTGTGGAGGCTTGGAAGAGGTGACGTTGTGTCCAGAAGGCTTGGAAGAACCATGTCATCGCCGAGAGGGCCGCGCCTTACGCCGGTGAGTGATAACGAGGGAGGGCCGCGCGACGCCGGTGAGTGAGAACGAAGGAGAAATGAGGGATCTGTTGAGAGAGATGAGAGATCTGTGAGTGAGGGAGGGAGGCCAAAGCGGATGAGTAAGGGAGGGAATGATGAGTGGGATCAGTGAGACAGAAGGGAGGTCGAAAAGTGCTTCGGAGACAGAGGGAGGTGATGAGTGAGGTGGGTTCTTTTGCTGGCTCCTTTCTCTTCTGCTCTGCTTTGTGGCTTGGATATTTCTCACGTTCTAGAAAATGGTCTGACTGTGGGCTTAAACTAGGTAAAATTAGATGGATTTGTCAAAAAAATAGCCTTTAGATGGCTTCTCGTGATGCTTTGGCTTCCCGAGGCCACCAAATCTCTCTTTTTTCATATATATATATATGATATAAAATATGATTTATATATATGATATACGTTTTATATATAAAAATAGACATAACACCACATTAACTATTCTTTTATAATTCTTCTATAGTTAATTACATTAAAAAATCATAACTAATACTGATTGTTTTCTTTAGAATTTTAATAAATAAGGTTAAATTTGACATTGAATCCTAAAATTATTTTTATTTAGAATTTATTTATTTAATTAATTATCATCCGATTCAACCGATAATTCAACCGGATGAACCAATTGAACCATGACCCGGAAGTCTTACCGGTTCGATCTCCGGTCCGGTTTATAATTTTGCTCTTGAACATCCGTTGTTAACGTTGAAACAAACATGTGTTTGATTGGCGTTGGGAGAGGCCAAACACATTTTTCTCATCAGGGCCAATGGAAATTCTGACTTTTTGAGAATCTCTCCGGTTTAACATAGCCATAGGAAATGATACAAATACAACATTCTGGTTAAATTCTCATATATGATGCAGATCAGTAGAAACTAGTTCAAGTAAAAAAGATAAAATCTGATTCTCTCACAAAGTTACAAAAGCAAAAGCCTTAAAGCCACAAGGACAAGCTAATAGTACCAAACATTAAATTTTGGGTGAACCATGATTCAGCCATGCCTCTCTTTATTTTCCAACAAAAAATTGAAGGGAGGTCGGCTGAATTTTCCTTGCAGAAACATATTAGAAACAACCTTATACATGGCCTCAGTTAGGTGAACACCATCCCAATTAATGTACTGAGAAGGACTTGTGCAAACTGTGGCATTAGGTGTGCCACATGTTGCAAACACACTGAAATTGTAAGGTGGTTCTCCTGATCCACAGCAGACTGTGAAAACCTCTTTGAATCCATACTTGCTTGGATTCTTCATGACAGTGCGGTAGGCATTCCAGTAATCAGCATAAACTATGACTGCTTGTGGGTACTGTTTCCTTAATTCTTGTAATTTGTATTGCAGCACAAGGTTGTGATTGTAGCTTTGGTAGTTAGCACTTTTCACACATCCAATGTCATCTCTGTCATCTTGAGGAGCCAAATACATGGCCAGTGGCAGGCAACCAGTTAGTGGCAAACCCTGCACAACTAGGTACTTGGCACCCTTCAGAAGCAATTGCTGCAAAACAAAGAATGATGATTTATCATTATATTGTCAAATGATTGCTAGTCCTTCAATAACTTACAGGCACATCATAAGATATTTTCATAAACTCTTCCAAACGCTTAAGTGATAAAAAAAAAAGTCTAAATAAAGTCTTCCAAACACTTCTAAGTGATCTATAAAACACCATTAGACCAAGCCAATAAGCTATATGTATTATTACCTGTAAAGCTCCTGAGACACTGTAAATTGCAAGCTTCCTTATTTTATCATCTGAAATTGAAGATCCAAGAGTGTAGGCATAATCATTGACCCCAATCTCACCAAACCAAAATAGAGTATCATCAAAATCTTTGCACTTTGAATCAACTCCTTGACATCCTTGGCTTTCCAAGTACTTATTGAACCACAACATCTGGGTTTGAATAGACTGAGGAGTGATGTCAAGAGAAAGGTTATTCCTAACAAAAAACGCATGGTTTATTGCCGTGGAACCAGCAACAGCAAAGTTCACACCAAAAGTGTCATTGCCTTTACTGTGACGGTAAGGGGGAAGATATGGCAAGGAAAGTGCTTCAGTTACAAAGTCAACGACAAGTCTTCCATCAGAGTATCTGTTAGTGGAATGGTTAAAGAAGGTGGTGCCGTATGGAGAGTTTGATACATGGCCAAAACCACTTGGACCCTCTGCATTCTTGGTGTTGCCAGTGTCTGTAAACGAGTCCCCAAAGGCATAAATCTTCTTGAAGGGTCTTGTTGTTCGTTCCTCTGTGGTTGTTGTTGCTGCTGCAGAAGCTTTTGATAAAACCGAGGAGAGTATGCAGATGGTAATGAGAGTGATTTTAGAAGAGAAGATGGACACCATAGAAGAAGCCATTTCAAATGGCTGCTGCCTTAGTTTGTTAGAAGAGTAGAGTAGTTGGCAACTTGCTTTGGCATTGAGCTTGTGGCTTATAAATACTACACGGAAAAGAGATTTTGATAAATTAATTTTGTTAAAGAAACAATTGCATAAGTAATAATATTGCGTTTATTTGGACTACGATTATTATCTATTTCAAATCAAATTATAGATAAATATATGTTAGATATGTATTGTTATCGGATATTCAAATTACTCCTTCCGTTACTTTTTATAAGCCATTTTTAGAAAGAAAAATAATTTAACTAATTATAAGCTTTTTTACAAATTACAAGATACATTAATTATTTTTTTAAAAGTATCCATAATTAATTGCATAGTGTTTAAAAATCCAATACATGCATTAATTAATTAAAAGTATGATTAAAGGATAAATTTGAAAAAGTATACAAATTATAAACAAATTTAATTATGCTAACTACTTTTCTTAATATGTGTTTTTTTGTCTAAAGGTACTTATAAAAGGTAACAGAGGGAGTATATGTTAAGTTTTTTTTTAATGTATAAGTATATGATAATATGATCAATATCAGGAATTTTTTTTTATTTCAAAATAGTTGTCACTTCAACATTATACTTAAATATCATAAAATTATTAAATACTCTTACTTTTTAATAAAGTATAAATTTATTTATTATAAGTATTAGTTTTTCATTCTATTAAATATCTCTTATTTTAAATATCAATACAAAGATAAAGAGAAAACTAAAAAAAGTAATGTTTTTATTTTTGTAATTTGAATTAATTTAATTGAATTTAAGACAAATATTAACAATATTTTTAATTATTTATTAACAATTAAAAAATAAAAATGGTAAATAAATAATTTTTTAAAAAATTCAGTATATAAATATTGTATTTTTTATTAATATATACTTTAATTTTTTAAATATTCATGTGACACTTGCAACGTGACTTAAACAGAAAAATCTTATTTTAAAAATAAAAGAAGGATTTTTGTCAAAAAATAAAAAATAAAAGAAGGTTAAATTATTTTGTGGGTCGTTACAATTTTATTGAATCTTAATTAAGTTTCTATAGCTCTAAAGTTTATCTTTTTAGATTTTTTTTTAAAAAAAAAATACCTACTCATCAATAGTCTTTAACTTTTGTTAAACTAAATTAAATATAAAGAAAGACCTATTTAATTGTAACATTTACGAATAAATTTGTATAATTTATCAAAAATTTTAAATAAATGTTCATAAATTAACTAAAGTTAAAACAATTTTAATATTTTTTATAAGCATGAAGCTTTATTAAGAAAACGAATTAATGATTTCATCAAAAAAAATTAATGAACTCAAGCACAAGGTGTGCCTAAATTCATCGACAATATGTGACTTTACAAGGAAAAATGTGCAGAGCAAACAAAGACTTACTTAAAAATTTATAAAAGGCATAAAGATTGAATTACATTTTTAGATTATAAGAAAATCTATTTAAGAAGTTTTAAAAACAACAGAAAAAAGAATTTTAATTCCTTTGTTGCGCTTTGTCTTTGTGTGTGTATGCTTTGACTTTTGCCCCCTTCCTGTGTCGGACTTACATTAATGGTTTTATTAATATTAATACCACTTATAGTATGAGAAGGCCGATGGGCCTGAGAATTGTGTGGCTGGCTTCATATCACAATTTCTGTAGGAGTTTTGTTCCTGTATTCTTCTAAATCAGTTTTTATATAATTTTAATTATTAAACAAAAATGGTAAGAAAAATTGATATAAATTTACTAGTAGTTTGAAAGTATTAGTCTTGTCCGAGATAAAAAAAAAGTACTCCATTCGTTATTTTTTATAAGTCACTTTAGACAAAAAACGCATATTAAAAAAATAGTTAGCATAATAAAATTTATCTATAATGTGTATGTTTTTCCAAATTTATCATTCATTTATTATAAATTATACTTTTAAATTAATTAATATATGTCTTGGATTTTTAAATACTATGCAATTAATTAGGGATACTTTTATAAAAAAAATAATTAATGTACTATCTTGTAATTTGAAAATGGGCTTATAATTAGTTATAAATTTCTTTTTCTAAAAAGGGCTTATAAAAAGTAACGGAAGGAGTATTAGTCTTGTTAACAAGATTGCTAAATGTATTAATTAAGAAATATTTAATATATTTTATTAATTATCTTTAGTTACTTAAAAAATTATTATGAATTTTTTATATTTTTTATATACTAAATATTTTTATTTTATTTTTAACTAGTGTTTAAAAATACTTGTGAATATTTTTTAAATGATCTTGCTAACGAGAGCTCTAAGAGCATTAGTTAAGTAATCGATAAAATAAAAGTTTATCTTAAAAATACAAGTTAAATATTTTTTATGTAATAAATACATTATTTTTTCGTGTAAATTTATTTATTTTGATTTTTTAACTAATGACACAAGAGAGTACTCTAAAAATACTTGCTGTTTGCCTCATTGGATTTTGATAACTGAAAATTGAATGTGCATGTCCCCACACCAACTGTCTGTATGGTGATTTTATGGAATAAGAAGAAGGTGCAGCCCGCCCAGCGGTGCTTCTTTCGACGCTGGAAGTAAATTTGCGACCAACCTTTGGTTGCTTTGGTATGCATCTCATTAATGGCCACCGTCCACTCATATATTTCAGATCTCGATGCTTTGCTGGCTGGTGTGCTATATACTACGCGTAGAATATAGAGAACACTTATATTGTTTGGATACAAAATCTCAAGCCTTTCCATGTTCTGAATTAATAAACTGTATTTTTTCAATGTAAATTTAAATGTAATTATTTAGTAAATATAAATTATAATTGATTTATATTCTAAATTAACTTAAGAGTATAGTGGGAAATAAAAGCTAAATTATACATTGGCATCCTAAAACAACCAAAGTTAGGGACAAAAATAAAATGCTAAAACACCCAAAGATATGAGAGGGAGGGAGTAATACGTAAAGTCATGTCATTATAGAATACGTGAAGTTCCTTATAGTTCCTTAATATATTGAAATTACAAAAACATCTCCAATTATATCTTATGTTAGTTGTTAGTAATTGTTAGAATTGTTAGTTTCCTGGGTTTGAACCCAGAACCTCCAGCTTGCACTCCTTCATTGTCCCTTAGTTCACCAACCGAGCTACCTAGTTGGGACATATCTTACGATAGTAAATTTGGTCATTGGCGTTAACTCAGTTAGTTAACTCTGTTGGAGGTATTGAATTGTCACGTTATTCGCCACACAAGATGTTGATTTATCACGTCTAGTATAACAACAACATGGGTCTGCATCTGTCATGCCACATGTACAATGGCCATTTTGAAGTAAAAAGAGGAATTAGGCACCAAAATAAAAGGTTACGAAGAAGGTTTTATGTTATAAACCTTGAAATGAACAATAAGTCAGTATCACATTAGTCCTTAAAAGTGATAACTTACTTTCAAATTGGTCCCTAAATTAACACACAAATTTCATAATTGTACATCACAAATTTGACACGCATTTTGCATGTCACTCATGAGGTTCCAACCATTCTGCCTATAGTCCCCGAAATCCTCATGCAGAAGAGTGCAGAAACTAACTATCCACCATAATAACCCCTTCAAAAACCAGTCACCTAGTCCAATGAAGGACATACATCCAGCTTTGAACTCTCTCTTGCATCAATCTAGACAAACATAGAATCTTTCAAATTTTGATGGAGCATCCGACACGGGGATACAATCAATCTTTGTTGTTGAACCAGGGTTGTTCCTTAGTAACTCATTTGCATAGTCACACATCCGATCATATTGCTCCCTAAAACTCCTTTCCACCACTTCTCTTGTCTCTTTCAAGGATCCGAATAACTTAGTATCATTAACATGTATCCCAAACTCCATCTTCATATATTCAAAAACCCCTGCATATGTGATAATTGGTTGCACTCTAATCTTTTCCTCACATTTGCTTAGCCTGACTATTTTTGAAGCCCTTGCTACAAGAATGTTCAAATTTGAATGTATTTATTTGAAAGCTTTTGTTTACCTCACTTCAGCCATAATAAATCTCCCAAGAACATTCCTTTTGCTTGCAACAAGCCATGACCCTTACCGTGTCATTTTTACCCACTTGATCTATCTCCCATAGTACATTATGTAGTTCCTCACATCATTCTCAGAAGCATTTAGGTTTTCAAACTCCACCCCAACATCCAAATGCACTTAGCCAAACTTTGTTGTTACATTAAATCGTGGGAAACCCTTTTTACCATTTCCATCACCTTCATCAGCTGTACTAATAGGACTTATCAACTCCTTAGAATAGTATGAATCACTGTCCTCATCACTATCATCATCAACCATGACATTCACATTAGGGGGTGGCCTTTTGTTGTTGCATCTCTTCACCCTACCCGAACTTGAACTACCTCTTTGAGAATTTCCATTACTTACATTCCCCACAGATTTCACATCAAATTCATCATATGATTCATCCTCACCACTGAAATATGATGGGCAATAGTCACCATCCTCCACATTGACACTATCTGTAGGGTCAACTTGTTGGTCTTCTACTTAAACTTCATTCTCAACAAACTGGTCTTCTACATCAACACCATGCTTAGTAGGTTGGTCTTCAAAGAGTTACTAAGGATGGTTGGATATGAGACTATGAAAATGAGTTATTAAGGAGCAACTATGGTTCAACAACAAAGATTAATTGTATCCCTGTGTTGGATGCTCCCCCACAATTTCAAAGATTCTACATTTGTTTGGATGGTTGCAAGAGAGGGTTCAAGGTCGGATGCATGCTCTTCATTGGACTAGATAGTTGCTTCTTTAAGGGTTACTATGGTGGTCCGTTACTTTTTGCAGTTGGACATGATGCAAATAATCCAAATTTTGTTATTGCTTATGTCATAGTGGATAGGGAGAATAGGGATAACTGAAAGTGGTTCTTCACTCTTCTGCGTGAATACTTGTGACTATAGGCAAAATGGTTGAAACATCATGAGTGACATGCAGAATGTACGTTAAATTTGTGATATACCATTATGAAAATTCGTGTGCTAATTCAAAGACTCTTTTAACAGTAAGTTGCCACTTTTAAGGACTAATGTGATACTGACTTATTGTTCATTTCAAGGTTAATAACATACAGCCTTCTTCATAACCCTTCATTTTGGTCTTTGATTCCTCTTTTTAATTCAAAATGATCAATGTACACATGGCATGATGTTAACGCACCAATTTGTCTATATTTCTAGGACATTTTTAGTATCTAATTATACCATTTTGCACAATTAATGCACAAAGGTACTCATTTATGTCTTATTATGCAAAATTATTATGAAGACACCACTAGGAGCAAAAGATGCGAAAAAAGGCCAAAAACTGGCTAGTTTTGGAGAGTTTTAGCACTACTGGACAAGCGGTACGGCCTGACCTACCAACGGTACGGCCGTACCTAGAGCAGAACCTCAGTAGGGGTGTATCCCCTCAGTCTGTATCCGATAAAATAGTCCAGTATGACCGTGCCAAAGGCAGTACGGCCGTACACAAGTGATGTCAAGGCAACAACATGCATGGGTATGGTCCAGCGTCATCAACGGCCTCGATGCGGCCAGTATATATGCGGATACGGCCATAACCCGTCCTCGATCGTCGCGGTTGAAGCGGATAACCTAATTCGCAGCCTAGTCTATAAATAGGGGCTCTTAACATGTTACAAAGACCTTTTGACAAATTTCTGAGTCAAGAGCCCCCAATTGAAATCTAATAGCAAACCTTTGCCCATTCCATCGAATTCTTGTCTCATTGAAGCTTGGTACCATCTCGAATCGCTACCGGAGCTTAGGAGGAAGCGAAGAACGTGCTTAAGGACCGTCGTCATACCGAAAAGGTGTCTCGGTTTAGAATTTATTCTCTTGTTATGGATTATTCTGATTTCATATCTAAGTCTATGTTATTATCATTAGTAATGAGTAGCTAAACCCATCACTAGGGGTGATGGAAGATCCTTTATAATACTTTTGATGTTTTGTTATTTAATTATATGAGTTTCTATTGATTGTTTGAGTATTTTATTCCTATTGTGCTTAACCCAAGGCCTGATCAACCTTTATCTAGTTGGCTTAATTATGGTAACAGGATCATGATTAGTTAACGGAACTATAGGATAAAAGAACTCACTTTATACGCCGGATAGGTTAGAGCTTGTTTCTAATCAGTTATTAGATTAACAAATCCATCTAAACTTAATGCTCTTCCCCTTAGTTATCTTCCTGGACTAAACGGAGTAATTAGTTGGGAGGAAGGCTATTGTACGCGAGGACAATCTCTAGTAATTTAGAATGGGTGGTTAGTGCTCTTTCATGATAAATAACTCATATCAATTGATTAATGAACTCGAGGGTAGAGTATTGGTGAATCCGGCTCCCCCTAGGTTTCCCATAACATTGTTAAACCGTTCTTGCATTCAATCTGTTATTGCTTTAATTTCGATTACTTATTCTACTCGATTAATTACAATCTTTGCTCGCCTAATAGAATAGAATCATACTAATTTACTGGTACTCGCTCATTCTCTGTGGGTTAGACATTCGGAGTCCTAATTATACTCCACTTTCATTACGAGTTACGATCATGTGCACTTGTCTGAGCTGCAACACATGACAGGTGGAGACCCCTGTTGTTACTACTAAACATGTTAATTCAGCATCCTGTGTGGCACAAAACATGACAACTCAGCGTCTCTTACTAAGTTAACTAACTGGGTTGACATCACAATCCAAACTGCTTAACAGAAGACACATTCAGGAATTATAGCGACACCGCTTTACACATTCAAAGACTAAAATGGCTATTTACCCATGAAAAAAAGGAGATAGAGATAATGAATAAGAAAATAGTAGAGAGAATAGAAAGTAGGGTAATTTTGGTTATTTTTTAATTGTGACAAAACATGTGAAAATATCTCATACTCATTGAAAATAAAAGTAAGAGAAAAAGGATATATATTAATTAATTTTTTATCCTTTTATTATAATGGTGATCAAGTGATCAGTACGGATAAATTAGCTACTTCGATAAGCTTTATGTTTTTCAATCATTTTCTTCTTATGTTTGGAGAAAAAATAAGACAAAATTTTACTATTAAGATTGAAGTCATTAAAGAGAAAATTGGGAGACTTGTATTAGGTGACTTGAACATTTAGGGGAAAGATTCATGAAACTAAAGATCGATAAAAATAACCCTAGCTGCTCTGTTCTGCGCCGCAACCAACAACCGCGACGGTGCCAGACCAGTCGATGCACTTCCTTTTCCTTCGCTGTTCGCGTACTCGTCTTTGCTTTCTTCTGCTTGCGAACGTATCTTGCCTCTAGTCGCGTCTCTACAAGGGTTTCTCCTTATTGAGCCCCCATGGAAGGGTTTGCCTTCCAGGCTGAACGCCTAGATCCGCCACCGCCCGGGAAACCGCCGGAGTTAGGCATCACGAAAGGTAGGATAATTTTCTCGAGCCCAGTAGTGCCTCCTTCCCAAAGAGTGGTGTCAAAGCGACGTTTGGACGATAGCTTTTCAGGAATGGCCTCGGAAGCCCCTAAACCTTACTCTGCTACTGGTCCTGTCCCAAAGTCATACTCCCAGATTTTGGCGAAGGGCAAGCAGAACTAGACAGGTTTAGTGTTAGACGACTTAGAGGATGACAAGATGGAGGTGCAGAGTGGAAAAGAAGACTTCATCCCGCGTATTGAAGTAGCCATGGATGAGAAAGGTATACCCTGTATCTGCTTGAATGAGGTTGAAAAAGAAAGGATCCGGAAACCTTGGCAACAGATGCTGGTGGTTAAACTTCTAGGTAAGGTGATTAGCTTTATTGTGCTAAAGAAGAAATTGGAACTATATTGGGCTAAAACGGGGTCTATTCAAATCATTGATGTCGACAATCATTTCTTTTTTGTCAAGTTCTCCTCATTGGAAGACTATGAATATGCTCTGACTGAAGGTCCTTGGATTATTTTCGACCATTACCTCTCAGTTAGGAAATGGGAACCTAACTTTAATGCAACATTGGCAAGAATTACCAAAATGGCGGTGTGGGTGCGCCTTTTTGATTTAGCGGTTGAATGTTTTGATCGTAGAATTCTGAAAGCTATTGGAAATCTCTTAGGGTCAACCCTTAAGACTGATTTCAATACAGCTCATCAGGTAAGGGGTAAATTTGTTCGTTTATGTGTGGAAATTGACCTTGACAAACCACTTAAGTCCAATTATAAAATTGACGGGGTGTTGAAGAGAATTGAATATGAGGGCATCCATTTGGTCTGCTTTTCTTGTGGAACTTATGGTCATCCAAAAGAAACTTTCCCTAACCAAAAGGAGAAGGTGGATGCTGAAATTGCTCAACAAGGGCCGGTTGAAGGGGATGATGATGGGTTGGGGCCCTGGAATATGGTTCAACGTCGTAATAGAAGGAAACCAGGGGAACGTGTTAATGGGGAGAGAGAGAGATGAACAATCCCAATAGGGGTCAAAAGGAGAAATTTGGCCCAAAGCCAGCTGCCAACAATACTGGTGATAAAGGGAAGGGGGTGGTGAACCCTGCGGTAGATGAAGGCCCCTTGGAGCCGGTAGTAGATATTGGAGCTGACCCAGTTGGTGGGAAGGGGAATCATGAAGAGAGAAATCAGATGGAGGTGGAAAAAGTTGTGGAGATAAATGGTTCCCCCAAAGTTTTCTTGTCAGGGAGTAGTTGGAGGAAAATCAAACAAGCAGCTAGAATGAAGAACATGGAAAGCCTCTCTACAAATGAGGAAATGATTCAGATTCCAATGTCTCAGGTCGATGTTAGGGACAACAATGCAGTAGACACAGAAAGGGGGGAAATGTGAATAAAACTAATGATATAGAGCAATCTATCCAGGGCAACGACATGATTTTTGAAGACACTGATAGCAGCATGGTCCACAAAACCCTGGAGATGCTACAGGACCTTTTTGCTATCAAAGCTATCAACGGGGTGGAGAATCCAAAACCTCCCGATAGGGGCATTGTGGAAATGATTCTTGATGGCCCAAGTAGAGCGGAGGGGCAGATGGCCTCGGAGAATAACACCATGGACCTTAATGAGGATGTGGCGGTGGATGAAGGTATAGAAGTCATTCCTGATGGAATGGATGGACGGCTTTAAGCTGGTATGTGATCCATTTCTCTATAATTTTTTAATGATAATTATAAGCTGGAATGTTAGAGGAGCTCTGCGCAAAGAATTTGGAAGAGCTTGTCGTGATCTAGTCAGACAGTATACGCCCAATATCTTGGTTATCATCGAGCCTAGATGCAGTGGGGCACATGCTCGTTCTACTGCTCGGAAGATGGGGTTCAGGTTCAATGTGATGAGTGACGCTCATGGTTATTCTGATGGGATTTGGGTTTTATGGAATAGAGATGATCTCCATATTAGACCCTCGTGTATTGATGAGCAATTCATTCATATGGAAATCATGGATGGCAATGATCTTGTCTGGTTCTTAACGACGGTGTATGCTAATCCGCATGCACACTTGATAGTGCATTTCTGGAGACAGGTGGAAGCATTGGCGAATTCTATGGATGGGGAGTGGCTCCTTGCGGGGGATTTCAATGATATCTTGAATCCTTATGAGCAGAAAGGGGGTGTTCCAGCTGATGCTAGGCGGTGTAAGGATTTCCAAGATTGGGTCAACAATTGTCAGCTGATGGATCTGGGTATGGTGGGCTCTAAGTTTATATGGCGCAACCCGAAACATCAAGGTCAAGATCTAGTCTTTAAGCGACTTGATAGGGCCCTGAGTAACATCAACTGGCGGCTAAGATTTCATGAGGCATATGTTAATTGCTTGCACAGAATTCATTCGGACCATCACCCCATTATGATCACGACTTCTAATCCGGGGGTTGTTCATGGGAATAGACCCTTCAGATTTCTGGCGGCTTGGATGTCTCATGAGGACTTTCAAGGTGTTATTGCGAATGGCTGGAGACCTGGTCAAACCTGGAACAACTACATTTTGAGAACTTCTGAGATGTTAAAACACTGGAACATCCACTCTTTTAGGAATATCTTTGCCCAAAAGAGGAGACTGAAAAATAGGATTCAATGGATTTAGAACTCTTCCACATATGGCCGAAACCCCTTCCTTGAAACTCTTGAAAGTGAGCTTAGGCATTAGCTTGATAATATCCTGGATAGGGAAGAGGCAATGTGGGTTTAAAAGTCTTGTAAGCAATGGATTTGTGATGGGGACAGAAATACCAAGTACTTCCATGCGAAAACGGTAACTCGAAGGAGGAAAAACAAGATTCTTATGCTCAGAGATTCCGAAGGGAACTGGGTTGAAGATCAGTAGGAGTTGAAACAGTTAGCTATTAGCTTTTATACCTATCTTTTTACTGAAGATAACCAGGCTAGAGGGAAGGTAGTGTCCTCTACTGGTTTTTCTCTTATTTCTCAAGAAGCTTTAGATGTCATGGGGATGCCTTTACGAAGGAGGAATTAAAGGAGGCTCTCTTCAATATGGGGCCGCTCAAAGCTCCCAGGTGCGATGCTTTCCCTGCTATCTTCTTCCAAAGGAACTGGCATTTTATTGAAGAGGAATTGCAGGGCCTTATAACAGATATTTAGAGCAACAATGATGCTATTAGGGATATTAATGGCACTCTGTTAGTCTTTATCCCTAAGGTGAACAAGCCGGAGTTTATCTCGCAATTTAGACCTATTTCCCTTTGTTATGTTTCCTACAAGTGTGTGACCAAGATGAGAGCTAACAAACTCAAACACCACATGAACTTCTGGGTCTCTCCTCTTCAATCTAGTTTTGTTCAAGGTAGGCATATCCATGATAATATTATCATTGCTCATGAGCTAACCCACACGATGAGTAAGATGAAGGGGAAAAGAGGCTTCATGTCCATCAATATAGATATTGAGAAGGCTTATGATAGAATATCCTAGCCTTTCATTCAAGACTGTCTTGAAGAGCTCTAACTAGCGTAGAGTCTTGTTCGTTTAATTATGGCTTGCATAACCACTCCCGAGATTTCAATTTTATGGAATAGGGACCAGACCCATAGTATTCATCCCTCCAGGGGGATCCGTCAAGGTGATCCGCTATCCCCTTACATTTTTGTGCTGTGTGTTGAGAAGCTGTCTCATTTGATTGGTGATGCGGTTGAGAATAGTCAATGGAAACTGATTAGGGCGGGAAGGAACGAGCCTGATATTTCTCATCTTCTCTTTGTCGACGACATCCTTCTCTTTGGGGAAGCAAGTATAGCTCGAATGAATAGGATCTTGGAGGTTTTGGACCAGTTCTGTTCAGTGTCGGGACACAACATCAACACCCAAAAAACCAATATCTTCTTCTCTAAGAATGTGAGCATGGAGCAGAGAGAACAAATTGCTCAATTGGGTGGCTTTTCGTTAGCAACTGGGCTGGAGCGGTATTTGGGATCTCTCACCAATCATGGCCGGAATAAGAAAGACCGATTCAAGGGTATTATAAATAAGATGCATACCAGATTCGCTGGTTGGAAAACTTGGTGTTTGTCTATGGCGGGGAGGGTCACTCTCGCTAAATCGGTCCTTGGCTCTATGGCTATTTATCCAATGCAGCACTCTAGAGTCCCTATTGGTGTTTGCAAGGAAATTGAGAGGATCCAAAGGAATTTTGTTTGGGGGTCTTCTCAGGAGAACCATAAGCAGCATCTCATTAGTTGGGAAGCCTTGTGCTTGCCCAAGGAAGCTGGGGGGATAGGATTCAGGAATATCAAGATGTTCAACAAAGCCTTCATGATCACGCTGGGGTGGGGTTTGCTTTCGGATCCAGACGCCCTGTGGGTTAAAGTCATGAAGGTCAAGTATGGTAGAGGTTGAAATTGGCGTAAGGAAGTCTCCAGCGCTAATCAAGACTCTTACTTATGGAAAAACATTTGTGAAGTTTGGCCGAATCTTCTTCATGGTCTCAGGGTGGAAGTGGGAAATGGGGCTAATACCCTCTTCTGGTACGATAATTGGCATGGGGGTGAGGGACCCCTGTTACAGTGGTTCCCGAGTGGCTCTCTACAGGAGGACTTGTCCTTGGTGCGGGATTGGGTGAAGGAGGATGGCTGGTGGGACTGTGATAAAATGAAACAATTTCTCCCTAATGGTATCATTCAATCCATTCATGCCTGTTTACCGCCGCATCGGGAGAGTGGGCATGATAGCTTTGCTTGGAATTTTTCAAATGATGGCTCCTTTAAGGTTAAGACGACGTATATGGCCCTCATGAGTCATGATGGGGCTCGTAATTAGAACTTGTGGAAGTATTTATGGGGTCCGAAGGGGCACCACCTTATGCAGATTCACTTATGGAAGGTAGCCCACCAAAGGCTTCCAACTAACTTCTCTAGAAGCAGATGGAGTGGTGACTCACCTGAGTGTCCTTCTTGTCCAGGTATTAATGAAACTTCTACTCATGTTGTGCAAGACAGCTATGCTGCCTGTAATTTATGGAATGGTCTGGTGAGAAGTGACTTGTCGGCACTCTTCTTCTCCTTAGACACTGAGGATTGGCTTGAGGAAAATCTCAGTAATTCCTTTGGTCGAATGGACCCTGCTTCCTGGAAGTCCATTTTTTTCGTCGTATGTCACGCCCTTTGGAGCTGGAGAAACAAGTTAAAACACGAGCCTGGCTTTAAGATCCTGCATGAGCCCATCCAGTGGGCTCTAAATAAAACTTCCTAGATAGAATCAGCCAAATATTTGGTGCTGAGGTCCATATCTTTTACTCCGCCCAGAGTTCAATCCCTTATCCGGTGGCATTATCCAGATGAAGGCTGGATTAAGGTCAAAACAGATGGAGCGTCCAAAGGTAATCCCGGTCAGGCTGGGTGTGGCGGGCTTCTGAGAGATCAGAGGGGCGGTTGGATTGCCGGGTTTGGGTCCAACTTGGGGTATTGTAATGCTTATGTTGCTGAGTTATGGGGGGTGCTTTATGGCCTTGAGTTAGCTTGGAATAGTGGTTTTAAAAAGATTATAGTTGAATCAGATAATTTGTCTATAGTTAATTCTATTAGACAGCACGGGGACTCGATCCCTTGTAAATTCTTCCATCGTTTTAATATTTGGAAGAGTAGAGATTGGGAGCTTAAGTTCCAACATGTGTATAGAGAGGGAAACTCGTGTGCCAATTGGCTTGCCATGTGGAGTCTGTCCCATGGTTTAAGGATAGTGTGGTTAGATACTATTACTCATCCTTTAGAGCTAGCTTACTTGATTCAAGGTGATATGATTGGGGTGTTTGTACCCCGAGATACTATAGCTTTGTAGTCGTTGCCTCGGCCTTTGCCCTGTTTTTTATACCAAAAAAATAAATAAAGATCGATAAGAATAAAAAATGGTTATTAAAGTCTGAATTAATTAAAGATTGTTTTGGGAATGATAAAACATTAAATATGATAAAATTAGTTGAAATTTGCTTATATTCCTTCTGTCCCAATATACTCCCTCCGTCCCATTTTGTTTGTCGTTTTAGTAAGATGGCCTTGTCCCATTTTGATTGTCGTTTTATAATATCGATAAAGTATTAAATATTTTTTTTCTATTATACTCTTAACCATTATTAATGTCTTTTTTATCAACATGTTTTTTTTCTATTTCAATTCTCATAAATAATAAAGAGATAAAAGGTATATTAGGAAATTACACAATACTTTTATGAAATCTAAAACATTAATTGTACTTCTTAATTCCTGTACAAAACCTTAAACGACAAACAAAATGGGACGGAGGGAGTATGTGTCGTATTTGGTTAAATCACACAGTTTAAGAAAAAACAATAAATGAAAGAAAGAGAGTGATAATTTTACCAAATTAACCTTATTAACCATTGGTGTATTAATTATTGTCATAAATGTAAAGTAGATTATTTGACGGTACAATTGGCAGAAAGCATTTAATGTTACCTTGAAAATAGAAAATGACATATTTTTTGGGATTTTTTTTTTTTGCAAATGTGACATATATATTGGGACGAAGGGAGTATTTTGGACTACTCCCTTCGTCTCAAATTATAAGAGCCTTTTGGTACAATCTCTCTCACCAAGGAATGTAATTAATGTAATTAAAACTAATAAATTTGTCTATAATTTTTATTGTTTTACCTAAACTACCCTTAAATTTATTAGAAAGGCAAATTAGATTACACTTCATTTAACTTATTGATTAAAACAAAGGTGAATTAAATAAGGGTAATAGTGGAAAAAAATAATTAATGCTATAGACAAACGTCAAATAAGCCTTATAAAATGGGACAAATAAAAAAGCTAAAAAACTTTTATAATTTGGAACTGAGAGAGTATTAAAGATGACTTTTTTTTTTTTAACTTATATTCGAGTTCAGAAAGTACCCGAGTTTGATTCTAGTTGATGGAATAAATTAGAATCAGACTTTACTTATCTACCGGCAAAAATACAAAACTTTTTTTTTGTTTCATATGAAAGTTATTTTGTCCGTAAGACCTAACACAACTGGCGTAAGCTGACGTTGTTAGGCTGGACATTTTTCGTGGTTGCCAGTATTTGAGCTCGGAATCCCCACTTTACGTATGTGAGTTTACGGTTGATGCTTCTCACTCCGTCTATAGATAAAAAAAAATATGAAAGTTATTTTGATGAGGGAGCTAACTACCAGCACATGGAAATGTGAATTCTGCCCACATAAAATGGAAAAAGAAAGATGAATTCTGAGTAAGTAGTGCAAGTCTGCCAACCAAAACAAGGCACCGTAATAATGATGGCTCCTACCTAATTGTTACAACATTTACTGATTATTTTCGCCAATTTCTATGTATATACCTATATTTATTAGTCTTGCTAACGAGTGCTCTAAAAATATTAGTTAAAAAATCAATAAAATGAAATTATGTCTTAAAAATACAAGTTAAACATTTTTCAATATATATACTCCCTCCGTTCCTTTTTAAGTGTTATTTTTTTAGAAATTTTTTGTTACTATTTACTTGTCATTTTCAAAGTTCAACGTGACATTAATTACTTATTTGTCATTTATACCCTTAACTATTTATTGTAGAGAGAAATATCTATAATGAAGTAATGAAAAATTAAGGGTATCACATAGAAAATGACTACTAATTTCATCAAAGACAACAAAACTTATTGTTTTTGGTTTGTGTAAAACAACTTAAACGACATGTAAAAAAGAATATAGAGTAATAAATACACCAATTATCCATACAAACTTACCCTTTTTACTTCCTTAACCAATGATATAAGGACACTCGTTATCCTAATTATAAGAAATATAAACCCATTTTTAGTTGTATTAATTGTTAATTTCCTTTTAGTATACTCTTGTTTTATTATGCATATTAATGAGTTACCATATTCAACAATTTAATTCTATGAATATTTTGGGAATAACATTTAAATTTAAATGATTTAAATCATTTTTCTTGTTCTTAATGAATTTATCAATGTTTCTAATAAAAAGGATCGGAGGTAGTATTGATAGTAGCTCCTTCGTAACGATTGCTATTATTTTTTTTATGTAATTGTTGCTATTGATAGATACTGAAACGCGTGTTAAGAGTAGTAAAATAAATAACTCCTATAAAAAATAAAATAAATAATTTTTAATAAAAATTAATACTCGCCCTATCTCAAAATAATCATTGTTTTAGTAGGAAAAAATGTTCCAAAATAAGTGTTGATTTATTTCTCAAAATAATATTATTTATTTTATTTCAAATTTAACCCCAAATTAATATTACGTGCGTCACTCTGAAGCCATCATATACATTTATGACAACGGCTAATACGCTATAATTAATAAGGATAATTTTGTAAAATAATTACATTCATTTTTTTATTTATTACTTTTCTTAATCGGCATGAAATAACTTAAACGACGCTTATGTTTTGGTACAATAAACGAACTTATTTTGATATGAGGGGAGTATTAAATGTTATTAGCGCATTAAATAACTTGTTTTCTAATAAAAAAACTCATTTCTCAATTTATTAAAAAGTACTCTCTCTATTTCATATTAAGTGTCGTTAAGGTAATACGCACGTCTTAAAAAAATCATTAATTACGATTATTTACAAAATAAAACAATTTTTGTTGACTAATATATCCTTAGTGTAGTAGGAGTTATGTGAAAGGATTCATAGTATAGAGTAATTTAAATACAAATAAATAAGGATATTATTAAAAAAAGTAATTGATACTCTTTCAAATTTTAAAATGACAAGTAATTTGAGACATGTATATATTCCAGAGATGACAGTTAATATGAGAAGGATAAAACTAGGTTCAAACATTCCAAACGTATTCCAAAGATATTTCCTATGCACATAGATTCAAACATCAAGCTTAGGAGTGCATCTTTAAGAGTTTTTGACACTTTTAATTTGAAACAAACACATGTACGTTTGAATACGTTTTACAGTAAACTAAGAAGTGTTATTTAAACAAAATATTTTTAAAAAATAAAAAAAAATACATGTAGTGACACATTGAGTTGAGATTCAAACCCCACTAGCATCTGCTAGAATAAGGGAAGATAAAGCAGCAAGACATTTATACCAAGTCTTAAAACTATTATTCATATCAGCTCCATATTTAGCAAGCCAGTCCGCTCCACCGTTGCCTTCTCTCAAGATATGATTGAAGGATAAAATTCAAGCCTAATTCTTCCAGTTCCTGATGTAATCCATCAAAGGGGCATGTGGATGAGAACTCACAACACCTTCCTCTATCATATCTAAAGCGATCTTAATTAGAATCAGATTCACAAATAACTTCCCTATTATTATCTATAATTACAGTTTTGTTATTTAATTAGCAATTAGTCAATGTAATTAGCAGTTAGTTAGCTTTAGCTTAGATGCTTAGCTGTCAATATAACAGTAGCTTAGCTGTCATTGTAATAGCTTAGTACATAGACAGTTGTAACAAAATTTTCATTCAGTTGAATATACAGAAATTCACAATTCTTCATCTCTCTGCTCGAGCTTCTCTCTGTTCAAAGCTTTCTTTCAATGGTTTCTTGAATATTAACATGGTATCATTTGCTAATCTTTTCTGCTTCCGCTATTGATTTCTGGCATTTTTTCGCCGTTGTTACATCTTGCAATCTTGCGATTATCGCCTTTCTCTATTCAATTTCTCTGTTATCGCTATGGCGTTTCCAAATCACACTGATTATCTCACCAATGCCTCAAACCCTTTCTATCTACATCCTAACGACAATCCTTCTGTGGTTCTCGTAACTCCATTGTTGGACAACAAAAACTATCACAATTGGGCGCGGTTAATGCACATTGCATTAATCTCCAAGAACAAGGAAAAATTCATCGACGACACATTTCTGAAGCTACCAATTAGCGATCCTATGTTTGCGCAATGGACACGGTGTAATAACATGGTTCTTACGTGGTTTCATCGTTCTGTTTCTAACTCTATTGCGAAATCGATTCTTTCAATTTCCACTGCTGTTGGAGTATGGTCTGATCTGAAGAGTCGTTTTTCTCAAGGTGATATATTCAGGATTTCTGACATTCAAGAGGAATTATACCAATTCCGTCAAGGTAACCTCGATGTCTCTGAATATTTCACTGGTTTGAGAGTCTTTTTGGATGAACTAGAGGATTATCATCCAATTCCATATTGCAAATGCTCTATTGCCTGTTCATGTGGTGGTTATACATCCATAAAACGATTTCGTGAGCAAGACTATGTGATTCGGTTTCTCAAAGGCTTGAATGGGCGTTTTTCACACACCAAATCACGAATAATGGCCATGGATCCTTTACCTGATGTTAGCAAAGCATTTTCTCTAGTTTTGCAACAAGAAAGGGAATTACTTAGCAATGTGACTCCTGTTTCTAATACTACTGAGAATGCTATGGCCTTAGCTGTCAATGCTTCTAAAAATTCATCCAATTATGGTTCTGCTCCTTATTGGAATCGAGGAAATTTTAACAATTCTGGTGCTAATGGCAATTCCAATGGCAATACTGGTGCCAATGGTCAAGGTAGAGGGAAGAATTTCTATGCTAACAAGGGCCCAACTGGTCATAATCGGGTATGCACTCATTGTGGCAGAACCAACCACACTATCGATACTTGTTTTGTGCTTCATGGATTTCCTCCTGGCTATAAGCCAAAGGGTAAAGTTCAAGCCAATTGTGCCCAAACTGATGCTCCCAGCACTCCACAGAGCAATGCTCCTGCTCCACAGCAGCAATCTTCTCAATTTAGTGGCTTCACATAGGAGCAATTTCAAGGCATTTTGACTCTAATTTAGCAGTCTCAGTAGCCAAATTCGTGTTCTAAGCCAGAAACTCATTAGTCAAACTCAGTAATCACACATCCTTTTGCTTTCAATTCTGCTTCCAACAGTGGAAATGGTAAGGATCCTTTTACTTGGATACTTGACACATGTGCAACTGATCATATGTCCTTTCATTTTCAATCATTTACTAGTTTCAAAACTATCAAACCTGTCCCTGTGTCACTGCCGAATGGTAACAATATTTTGGCTTCTGTATCTGGCACTGTACAACTCACACCTACACTGGTTTTACACAATGTTCTTTATATCCCCAACTTCAGTGTCAATCTTGTTTCTGTTGCAAAATTATCCAAAACTAACAATTGTTACCTTCAGTTCACTGAAAATTTGTGTCATATTTTGCAGAACAATTCTAAGAAGATGATTGGTACAGTTAGACTTGCTGGAGGATTTTATGTGATTGCAGCTGGTTCTTCTTCAAACTGTTTAACACTCTTGTAATTCTGTTTTTACTGATTCTTTCAATGTTTGGCATAAGAGATTAGGCCATGTTTCTAGTTCAGGTCTGTCTATCATTTCTAAACAATTTCCATTCATTCCTTGTATCAAAAATGCTCCACCATGTGATGTTTGTCATTATGCTAAACAAAAGAAATTGCTTTTTTCTTATAGTTCAATAAAATCTTCAGCTCCTTTTGACTTGTTACATACTGATTTGTGGGGACCTTACTCAACCCCCTCTTTTCTAGGCCATAAATATTTTCTCACCCTTGTTGATGACTTTTCTAGATTCACTTGGGTAATGTTTCTTAAAACAAAAGATGAAACTCAACAACACTTGCAAAACTTCATTGCTTATGTTGAGAACCAATTTCATAGTAGATTAAAGTGTCTTAGATCCGATAATGGAACTGAATTTACTGTCATGAC
This sequence comes from Calophaca sinica, assembly GCA_037113605.1. Classification (NCBI taxonomy): domain Eukaryota; kingdom Viridiplantae; phylum Streptophyta; class Magnoliopsida; order Fabales; family Fabaceae; genus Calophaca; species Calophaca sinica. The sequence goes on along the minus strand of CM073731.1, from coordinate 29,898,240 downwards.
TTCCTTTCTTTTTTCAAAAGGAATCCTTCATCACAAAAATTGTGTTAACCCCGCCCCCCAAACAAAATGGAGTGGTTGAAAAACATATTCTAAATGTTGCTAGATCCTTGTCTTTTCAATCTCATATTCTCATCACTATGTGGAATTTTAGTGTGCAACATGTTGTCCATATAATTAACTGAATTCACTCACCTTTGTTGAAATTTAAATCTCCTTTTGAATTACTTTATCAACAACCACCCTCTTTAATTCACTTGAAATTCTTTGGTTGTTTAGCTTATGCCACTACTTTACAAGCTCATCGCACAAAATTCAATCCTGGAGCTAGAAAGACAATCTTTCTTGGCTATAAAGAAGGCACCAAAGGATTTATCTTATATGATCTTAATTTCAATGAGTTGCTTGTCTCTAGAAATGTAATTTTCTATGAAGATCATTTTCCCTTCACTCCTATCACTAAACCTGTTACCACTTCCACTCCTATGTCTCCACCAATTGATCTTGATGATCCTCAAATACATCCTTCTCCTCATCCTGTTTCTGCACCAGAATCTCAGCATGCAGAACCTGTAACTGATTCTGCATCTGAATCTGATATCAGAAAATCTACTAGAGTTAGACAACCTCCTAGTTATCTTGCTAACTATCATTGCAATCTCCCATCCAAGAGCTGCTCTAGTGTGTCTTCAAGTAAGTCTTCATACCCTCTTTCTTCATTTCTTCCATATGACAATTGTTCACCCAATTATAAACATTTTTGTTCCACCATTTCTTCCATAATTGAGCCAAAAACTTTCAATCAAGCAAATAAATATGAATGTTAGAGGCAAGCTATGGCTGCTGAATTACATGCTCTTGCCAAAAATAATACTTGGAGTGTGGCTGATCTTCCATCTGGTAAAGTCCCAATCGGTTGCAAGTGGATTTATAAGGTAAAGTATCATGTCAATTGAACAAATGAAAGGTATAAGGCTAGGTTAGTAGCCAAAGGCTACACCCAAATGGAAGGTGTAGACTACTTTGACACCTTTTCTCCTGTTGCAAAGCTCACAACAGTTCGGGCTCTTCTCTCATTGGCTGCCATTAAAGGTTGGCATCTTGAGCAGTTGGATGTCAACAATGCCTTTTTGCATGGTGACCTTCAAGAGGAGGTATACATGGTCTTACCTCTAGGATATCCTACTAAAAATTCCTCTCAAGTTTGCAAATTGAACAAGTCACTTTATGAACTAAAGCAAGCTAGCCGACAGTGGTACTCTAAGTTGTCTGCAGCCTTGATTTCTCTGGGTTATTCTCAGTCTTTAGCAGATTACTCCTTATTTGTGAAAGCATCTGGTGATTCCTTTACTGCTTTGCTTGTGTATGTTGATGATATAGTTTTGGCAGGCAATTCCATTTCTGAAATAAAATCTGTTAAAGCCTTCTTGGATCAGAAATTCTGCATCAAGGATCTTGGTCAATTAAGATTCTTTTTGGGACTTGAAATAGCAAGATCAAAAACTGGAATTCTACTCAACCAAAGAAAGTATACTTTGGAGCTTTTAGAGGATGCAGGAACACTTGGTTCCAAGCCTTCTACAACTCCCTTTGACCCTTCTACAAAACTGACTGCAACCAGTGGCAGTACTCTTGCTGATGCTTTTTCTTATAGCAGGCTAATTGGAAGACTCTTATATCTAACTAATACTAGGCCAGACATATCATATTCAGTTCAGTATTTGAGCCAATTTGTCTCAAAGCCTATGGTTCCTCACTTCCAAGCAGCTCAAAGAATCCTCAAGTACCTCGAGTCTTCCCCTACAAAAGGTTATTTTTCTCTGCAACCAGTGACTTAAAGCTTCATGTGTTTGCAGACTCGGATTGGGCATGATACCCTGACACACGTAGGTCTGTAACAGGATACTGTGTTTTATTGGGTTCATCACTCATCTCTTGGAAATCTAAGAAGCAAGGGGCAGTATCTCGATCCTCAACAGAAGCCGAATATAGGGCTTTATCTCACTTAACTTGTGAGATTCAATGGCTGAATTACTTGTTCCATGATCTGCAAATTATCTTCTCCAAACCAGCTTCAATTTACTATGACAACCGATTAGCTATATACTTGGTCCATAATCCAACATTTCATGAAAGAAGCAAGCACATAGAGTTGGATTGCCATGTTGTCCGGGAGATGATCAACTCTAAGTTAATTCACTTACTTCCTGTTCTATCGGCTTCTCAGTTAGCAGACATATTTACCAAGCCCCTACACTCTACTTCTTTCAATTCTATATTGTCCAAGTTGCAACTTTGTGATGTTCACACCTCACCAAGTCCAACTTGAGGGGGGTGTTATCTATAATTACAGTTTGTTATGTAATTAGCAATTAGTCAAAGAAATTAGCAGTTAGTTAGATTTAGCTTAGATGCTTAGCTGTCAATATAACAGTATCTTAGCTGTCATTGTAATAGCTTAGTATATAGACAGTTGTAACAAACTTTCCATTCAGTTGAATATACAGAAATTCACAATCTTCTTCTCTCTGCTCGAGCTTCTCTCTGTTCAAAACTTTCTTTCAATGGTTTCTTGAATATTAACACTTAACACTTCTCCCAAGCAAACTTCAAGCCATTAGCAGTAGCTTGTAGTTCAACATTCATATTGTTAGTGTTCCCACAAAATCATGAAAATCTTATCAGCCATTCACCAAAGTTGTTCCTAATCAGCCCTCCATAACCAGATTTGCATGGATTACCAAAGGAGCTATCATCCACATTTAATTTTATACAATTATCATGGGGAATTTTTACTTAACAAGTCATGTAAAATTTTTACTTGCCTGAGATTCATTTAAAATTTTTATCAATCTAACATTTTTTTATTAACCGGAGGCTCTAAGGACAAAAAAGAAGGAAACTACACCAAGACATTGCGAGGGGCACTCATTCCATACAGGTAATCTTTTAACATATTACAACACTCATTCGGAGGTTGATCCGACATTTTTAAGCTTATGTGTCATCCATTGCATATTTTGCAATTCAATAAGCCACCTTATTTACCTCTTTGTAAATGTGCTTGATTTCGACTTCCCATTACCTATCAACAATTAATCTAATATCCCTTACAAATTTCACCTGATAAGCAATTCGTAGGTTGGAATATCTTTCCAGAAAAATATGTTGGTACCTATATTGCCATAAGCACCAAATAGCGACTCCAAATTTCATGTGGCTAATCTCCCTGTGACTAGGCTTCAAGTTATCAAGATCCAATCGTTCAGCTCACCCGAATTTAGATAAGCAAGCAGCTTCCAAACTTACTAAGAAATGCTATAGTACTCCCTAAGGGATCATGAATTGGATCTTCCAGATGAATGCCACATAACGGGAAAGAAATTTCCTCAATGAAGGCTGCATCTTTACTTCTGATCTTGAGACCACCAGAATGAATCCCCCATATAAACTTGTGCATATAGTTCTGAATACCACTCACACATACTCTAAGTAATCATAGTAGTTTGCATGGTATAAGTAGGAATGGACTCCAAAATTGACTCGGCCAAGGTAACTCTCCCTGTGAAAGCCAATTAGACAAACTTCCAAGAGCATAGCTTATGTTGAACTTTTTCCGGAATGTGTGCATAACTACTTTTCTTCTAGCGGGATTGACGCAAAGGGACCCTAAGATACTTTCCTATACCAGAGGTAAGCTTCAACCCATCTTAGCACCCTGGATATTTTTGGAAATGAACACCCTGCACTGATATATATAGCGGCGATGCTAGTATTTGCAAGTACTAGAACATGAGATCGAATCTCGTATTAACATTTTTTAGCTTTTTGTAAGTCTATTTTAAGATCTGTACGCAAAAATTACCACAAAAATAAGACTCGGGTAAGATTTAAACTGCGTGCTTGTGCGTAAAACAAGTGTACAAAGTCATTGTATCACCACAAGTTATTTTAACAATGGATAAATATTAATAAATATATTTCTTACCAATTTGGTTCCTTCAAAGAATTCAGTCTACCTCTGTGACACCCTCTACCCCGCATGTTACCGTTAAAGAAATAAATGAAGTAAAATGACAAACGACGGAAAATACAGTCAATTTAAAATTTCATAAGTCCAGGTACAGTCATCACGCTCATACAACTTGCGTAAATAATTAATTCAAACATGTAGAGTTAAATTTCGAAAGAACAATAACTACCCCGGTGTCACAATATCTCAGAGCTGACCCTAAGTATTACATCGGGAAATAACAACAAACAACAATAACGGGACGGAAATACTAAATACGGAAATACTAACTATGCGTGATCACATCCATGAATCACTCGATCCTCAGCCACATCATCATCCTCACCTGCAAGCTCATCGTCTAAACATATACAATGGTGTATGAGTAGCCACAACAAAAAGGGGTTAGACATCATATATAAGAATAGCACATAACGTCAAAGGAAATAGCTTAAGCAATGCACATACATCAACATTAACTTGCACAACACATAACATGAATGCATGACACTACGAGTACTTATGCAATCTTACGACCAACGTCTACTTCATATATATGTATATCCAAACAACTCAGGTGAGCGAGTGAGGGAATGTCGTCACTCTTGAGTACGAACAGTGTTTAGTCAGGGTGACCCGGTTTATATGGGAACGCCGTAGCTGTGATGATCATCCACTGCCTTTATATAAGGCGCATCTACCCGATCGATCCCCGAGGCCAGATACCTTGTCCATCAATGGCCGATACTATATTGTGAATACATGTCTTGACAGGATTGTTTTGATGATTGCCAAAAGGGAGTTATGCAAATAGTCAATTGTGCAAAAAGTGAAAAAGTATACCAAGACACACACTAAGGATTGGAGGACTTCAACTCTTTAGATTTTGGGTATTTATTTATTTCTTAGGACTATTTGTAAGTAGTAGTAAAAAGCTCTAAATTAAAATAAAATCACACACTCACAATGTTTTATCTAAAATTAATTTTATGACATTTTTCCTAAATTATTTCACTCACTAAATATTTTGAAAAATGTCTTGAATAATGTCCAAAAATACCTATTATTTATCTTAGAAAATATTTTATTTTTGGCTTATTTTGAATGAAAAACAGAATGCTCATAACGGTTTATGACTTTCTTATAAACGTTTATTGTATCTTTCACTCCGTGTCCTTGTTCCAAAATAAACGTTTACTTAAAATCTCATAATCTTTTACGACATTTCAGCTTCTCAGTGTCTTTGACTTCTAAAGTAATCGATTATTTAATTTACCATAATCGATTATTGACTGGCTTTTCAAAAATGTTCTCCGTGGCTCTAACGCTTCATATAATCGAGTATATATCTTTTCATAATCGATTATAGATTTTCAAAAGGTATCATCGGTGCTTCAATTTTTAAATAAATAATCGATTAAACTTTTTCTCATAATCGATTATATCAAAATCGGATTGAGCGCAACGAACAAGTTTTTCTTAATGCTCCAACGGTTCATTTTTTTGCCTATATAAAGAGCAGTACCGTGTGCATCTAAAAACAACCCTTGAGCTTATTTTTTGTGCTGAAACTCTGTCAAAATATTTTCTATCATTCACACTTATTTGAGCACAATATTTTCCTTGAGAGCATTTTATACTACATAGTTTAATTGTATTTTTCTGAGCTTCAAGTTATAAACATATGCACTTTTGAGCGTATCTTTATCTTACTATTTTATTTGTAAAATTATTTTTGGGTAGGAATCCCAAGTGGTTCATAGAGAGGTGATAACTCTTGAACTAGTTGCTCTGATTTAGAGCTGTAAAGATGCGGTTCATAGAGATGTGATATCTCTTGAACTAGATACCCTAGTTTAGAGTTATAAAGATTTCTAGCTGAACCTGATTTAAAAGCTAGTGTTTTAGTGAAATCTCTTAGTGCTTTGTTTTGGAGACAGGACGTAGGCCACATGGGTGTTTGGTGGCTGAACCTGTATAAATTATTGTGTGCTCTCCTTTGCTCTTTATCTCCTTTACTTTTCAGCAATTTACATTTCAGTTATTTATTTTATTACTCTTTATTTTCCATCATTTAAATTCAGCAATTTAATTTGAGCAATTTATTTTACGCAATTTATTTTATTGTTATTTAAATTATGCAATTTTTATTTGAAGTCATTTATCTTTTCGCAGTTAGATTTTTGCAAGTTATATTTTAGCACCTTATTTGCAAAAGATTTTAAAAAGTACTATTCACACACACTTCACCCCCTTGTGTTTGAAGTCACTTGGTAACATATATCGCATCATTGTTGCTCACCGCCAATAACAACAACAACAACAACAAGACACCTTATGATGCATAAGCACAAAACCAAACATGGTGTCTAAAAACAACAACAAAACCGTGTCAACAACACCAACCATCTTATCAAGTGGTCGGCAACAACATCATCAACAAGGTACTACTTGTTAGTACACCAACAAGTTTTCGCCAACCTTGGAACAAGTCTAAATAATCATCCTACCTCACAACAGTAAGTCTAAGCTAACTTAACTTAGTCTCTAACCCTTGTTCTCAAGTGGTTAATCCCAAGTAATTCCATCTAAGTTTGATCCTCATTTAAAGTACCCTATTAACCTTGAATACCCTTGAAATACACGATAGGACACTGCCCTAGGCCAGACGGAACCAAAATACGCGAGAACACGGTGCCTTAAGGTTGCCCACAGGGCGCCTGGCGCCTGTAGGGGTGGGCGCTTGGCGCCCAGCCTCTGTCCGTCAAACTTTGCGCAATTTTAATTATATGGTCCTCACACATTCGGGAACGACGGGGCGTACCATACTATTCCTAAATAATTATGGAACACTAACCGAAAGGGTTTAGGTCAATATCTAACCTAACTTGAATTTAAAAATTCAATTAGTGAAACTTTGCCAAATTCTGTCAACACTTCGTCAAATTTCTGCTAACTTTTTCTACATGAAATTCTCCTAAGTTACCAACCTCACTTAATCTTGCTCTTAAACACTCAAACCAACATCACACGAATATCATCATCATTCCTAGGTTCTAAAATCCATTTGAGTCCATATCTTAGGCACTAAAACACCATATTTACCTTAGTTAAGTTATACACAATTTCAACTTTTCACGCATACCTTAATTTTCTTCATACCCATACTATAACACCTAATGAACTCAAATAACCCAAATCACTCTCTATGACATTCTAACACTTATCAAATGTATCAATTCAAATGGTCATATAACACCAAACAACAAGTTCATTCAACACCTTTTCCAATCGCATGTTCATCAACATAGTAATCAAGGCAATCAAAGTAACACAAATTGCGCAACATGATATATGATCATAGAATCAACACATATCACATAACATCAAGTATTTCAATTTAATAAGGACACCATGACAGTGTCAAACTCACGAATTTCCCATCACAATGGCGATGGTACCCATTCATGCACAACCGTGCCAAGTCTAGGGACCATGGGACGTCCCTATTGCCTAATTATCTCTATAAGCCCACTAATCATGTATCCATCTACCCCTTTACCTCTTAAAATTTGTGTGCCCTAATGAAGGTATAAAGGCTCCAAGCTTTATCTCCCTTTTTATGGTTTTCTTCTTCAAAAGCACAAGAACAAAGGTATAGGAATGAGAAAACTATGATTTGGAACCCTAACGGTGATCAAGGAACATAACCATGGTTTAAAAACTTACCACAAACTATTCTCTTCAAAGGTGATGAAAGGATTACGGTAGCAACACTCTTGAATTCGAATTCCATAGTGAGACCCCAAATTAAGAACTCTCCAAAGCAGAAAAATAGAAAAAGAGAAAAGAGAGCAATTTTGCTGATTTGCAACTTGGGAGAAGTTTTTGAGAACGTGTTTAAGATTTAAACTGAGTGTTAGTGGGTGGTTTAAGTCCCCTAATTCATAACTCCCTTGAATGGGTCAAAAGTGGGTCCACAAGGTCAGAAAACGTCCCCAAAACGCACCAAAACGCGTAGCTACTGATGTGCAGTAGGCGCCTGGCGCAGGCAGATGGGCGCCCTGCACTACATTTTTCGTCATAGCTTGAGTTTTAGGTGTCCGATTGAGTCGTTCTTGGTGGATTTGAAAAGATAAGAGAATTTTTTACAATTTTCTCTCTAATAGGCTTGACAAAAATCGGGGTCTAACATGGTTAAAAATGCAGTTGAATTTTACTCTAATATTTTTAAGTGTTACACTTGCGGTGCATTGACACCGAAAAGATTATCTTGAGTTCTAGACATTAGATTTGAGTCAAACTAAAGCCAAATGAAAGATAAATGATAGATCTATAACTTTCTTGAAGGAGTTTAAATCCAATTAAGTTGTTAGATGGTTCAAAAATGAGGAATACACCGACCGAATTGTACTAGATATAGGAATAGAGGATATAGGAATAGAGTTGCATCTAGATACTCAATCGATTGGAGAGGTGGTCGAACACGTGGAACCCATTCCAAACAACTCTAAACATAGGCTAATCATCTACGATATGTCCTAATCTAAGAGGATGAAAATCTGGGCTATTACAACCTCCGCCACTGGTGGTACCCTTCATCTTCACCATATGGCACCCTCTACTGTCATCACAACCACTTGATATCCTATGTCATTGTTGTGTGGCACCATTGCCTTCACCGCCACCAGCACCATCTATTGCCATGATCACCACCTAACACCATCTATTATCGTCACCACCACCCAACACCCGATGTTGCCATCACGTAACACCTTCTATTGCCACCACTACCTCCTCACACTCCCCATCGCTGCCATGTGGCACCATTAGCTTATGTTTTCTATCATCGCTATGGTCAAAAGATGGGATGAACACATGAAAATTTTTAAAACTAAAAATTTAAATTACATTTTTTTTCTGAAAACTTGAGATAATTTGTTTTAAAATTGTGTTAAAAACTAACCACTTGACCAAATTTTATACATGAAGAGTGCTATCAACGCACTATTTATTACTCCCTCCGTCTCATTTTAATAGTTTCTTTTGTCTTTTCACGATTCTAGATTTACTGATTTCTATAATAAAATGACACTGTTAGACTAAAATACCCCTATTTAAATTGGATAACTACAATTACTCACCAACCACAACTAGGTAAAGACAATAAAGAGATTGGTTGAGATAAATGATATATTTGGAAAAAAAAGTAATTAATATTCATTGATTTTCTAAATGGATAAATAATTTGAGACAATAAAATATTCTAAAAATGATAAGTAAAATGAGACGGAAGGAGTATTGGTTAAAGTTTACCTGAGTTCCACCACTTTGAGAATTAGTTCCAAGACATAGAAAATGAGACTCACAAAAATTAGTGAGACCCACGTAATGTTGGGTAGCACTTCTCATTATACAAACACGTCTTGTTTTCATGTTTTAATTAAAAATTAAAAACTACTCCATCTGAAATGAATTATAAGCAAAAGTTAACTAATTCACGGTTATTAAGGTAGTTAGTTAATCACATTTAATCTATGTAATCTTAATTAAAAAATTAACTCTACCTTCCATAACTAATAAATTGGTTTACTAGAAATACGAAAAGTTGAATTAAATGAGGAGTATTTTGGAGATACTATCATTAAATAAGAGAAAAATTATTAACATTTGCTTATATTTCATTCCAAAAAACATGAGATAAAATTTGCTTATAATTCTTTCCGCATAGAGTACTCCTAGAAGCACCCCAAACGGGTTCCGAGTCTGTGATTTATTATAAATAGACTAAAAAAAAGGTTTATGTCGTTTTAAAATTGGGAATAAAATAGAGTTTTGGGAGTTGAGGAGCGCTAAAATTGAAAACGAGGCGAGGCGCGCGCACTAATGACACTGTTTTCTGTCGTGTCAAAGGGAAACAAGAAACGGTTACGGGCGGTAAGACACAATAGGACGTGGACGACGTGTCCGTCGCTCGAATCGATCTCGATGGTCCAACAAAGCAAGCAAACGACACGGATTTGTTCATGCCGTTTTGATTAATTTCCTTCCCTTCGTTCGTATTCTAACAAATCGCCCTTAAAATAATACTAGATTTCTGTCTCCGACGCAAGTCTTGTGTTCCTCCTCAATTCATTCTTGGTCCTTTTCCTCTCTCAATCTAAACGTCTACCTGCGTTTCTCATCCATCCATGGCTTCGGTATAATTCTTCACTTTTCTCTCCCACCATTTTAATTCTTTGATTTCGGTATTCAAGGACAAATTAAATGCAGCGCACAACTCACCCTATGAAACTTTGTTTGTTAATTGCTTGCATCATTGGAAATTTGATGATTATGGTGGCAAAGCTGTAATTGAATGCAATATTTGAGAAACATATCTCTGTCTATCTTTCATTTTATGGATTGTGTATTAATTGATAAATGTAAATGAGTTACACTTGTGTTCAACGAGAGGGATACAATAATACAAGCAAATAAATAGAATAGGTTCAATCTGGAATCAGAATGAGAAAACTATTTTGTGGAAACGGTGCAATTGAAAGTTCTCATGTGTTTCAACATTCTGAAGCTAGCTAGTTTAACCCGGTTGCTTCAATGGATGATGAAACCACTATTCATATCATCCTGTTCTGCTATGTAAGAGCTGGTTGTAATTTTTTTTTTCTTCTTTACTTTCGGTGGAAAGGGTAATTCTTTTATTTATTTATAAATCCATTTCAATATAAAAAAAATATTGATAGGGTTGAATAGTCAGCTCTTATTGACAGGTCAGTTATCAGTTTTAAAGAATTTGCAACATGATATTAGTATCATAATATGGATATGGATTTGTAGTAAATGGAACAAAACATGCTCTTAAGACATGAAAGTTTAAACTCATTGTGCACTAACTGTTCAACCTTTTTTTTTTTTTATGTATACAGCAGGATAAAGGTAGGCCATTGCCTAAATTTGGTGAGTGGGATGTGAACAATCCTGCATCAGCTGAAGGGTTTACTGTGATATTCAACAAGGCTAGAGATGAGAAGAAGACCAGTACTTCTGTCAACATGGTAACCCCACGTAGATCTGATCCTGTCTACAAGAATAATGACAAGTATCCTCAATATCCTCCAAAGGTGAAATTAATTAAATATTTGATGCATGGCTTTAGGCTGCTTGTTTGAATTTCCCTCCCTAATGAGCTTTATTTAATATATGTGAAATTAAATTTTAAATGCAGAGTAAGTGGTTTTGCTGCGGTTCATTCTAGAGTGCTTTAGCTCCAAATGTTAATAAGGATCAGACAAGGGGAGCCTGCCCTCTACATACTCCAATTTTATTTTGCTTTGTTTTCACATCTTTTGGTTTGCAGGATCACAACCTTATATATATCGTTGCTGTTAGTTGTAAGCAAATTGTTATTTGCACACCATTTTTCTTTTTCTTTGGCTCAGATTGGTCAAAAGTGATTTATACTATGTAAGAAAAAAAAAATAGTGGGAAATGTGATGCAATAGAAAAAAAGTTGTATAAATATAATAACAAGAAAAGAAAGAAAAAGAAATAATTGTACAAAAAGTTTCCCATATTTTTTATCACTATTTCACTTATCTGACCAGTTCTATACTTCTTGTCAACTTTTTTCTATATATTTTTATTCTTTCAATTCAGGGTTTATTAGGGTAGTACTTTGGTTGACTCCTCCAAATTTTAATTAAAATTCTCCGTAATACTAATCAATGAAAGGACTTGAGATTATTTGAAACAAGTGCTAATAGGCAACTGCTACCGAATCTCTGAGGCCCTTCTCAGATCCGATGTAACAGGGACAGGGTTGATTTGGAAGGTGACCTATACCAACCATACAAATTCTCTGTCGAGGGATGCGAGAAGTAAAACCACCCAGGAATTTTAAAACAAAGATTGTCAGGAATTAAAAGATACTAACTTGGGAATAGAATTCCCATCATCATATTCCTTGGAAAGTTATTCTCGAGAATAATTTTTGATTCCGTGAGACAAACGTCCCCTAAGAGAGAAGAAGAAGGGCTGACCGCAGACCATAACAACTTCTTCAGCACGATTTGCACCAATACAACCTCGCCATTGTTAGTGTAAAAATACACACACTCACAAAAAATAGAAAGAATAAACACACAGAGAGGAGAAAAGGTAAAAGACTAAAATTTATTAAACTGAATGAATCACACTTATGCACTATTTTACACTTTGCAACACTTTTATTTATACACCATATTATTAGGCTCATTTACAATGAGACCCAAACCACTAACTAACTCATTAGTAGTTACAACTAACTAACTAACACAACTGAAATTATTTCCAACAGCCATCGTTCTTGATTCTTTTGCCATTGTGCCAACTAGTGCAGCCTTCTCCCTTGCACGTGTAGCAAACTGGAGGTCCTCCATTCCTCTCTTCATCCGAGTTTGTACAAGATGATTGTGGTTCATCCTTCTACATTTTAGGTTGCACATACTTGTTTTGTTTTATTATTTATTCCGATTCTTTAGGGTGTCTATGGATTCATGGGTAAGAAGTATGCAACATTTTACTCGAGCCAAATCAATTCGGATTCAACCCTAACATGAAAAATACTCAAACCAATTGTTCAGTTTGGGTTGGGACGTCAGGTTGAGTACCCTAGCTGTGAACACCACCCCCTAAAACCGATGAATTCGCTCACTGAATGCAGTTGCTTTTTAAAAAAACATTTTGCTTCTGTAAACGAAATAAAAAGAAAACAATTTATTTATAAATTATTAATGAAAACAATAAATAAAAACAAACGTTTCATCTAACCCCCCAAACCAAGTCTAAGAAAAACAAAGACCTCCCTCACGAGAGGGTTTCGTTCATTAATTTTTTTGCTCATCAAAAGTATTGACATACCAAGTATATAACTCCACTGGCAACTGTAAAAACAAGAAAATCCACATTCACAACCATAACTATAATCCAAGGGAGAGAAAACAAACCAGAAACAACATATAATCTACAGATGCAGATGTTACTTGTAATAAATACATAAAAAAACCCCGTTTTGACATATATATATTGCTATTCTCTGCCAAGCTTGTGGACAGAGCCAGAAAAAGTTAAATAAATTTATCATGTTTAAGAAGAGAACTACAATTTCTAGGCGATGTGTATCCATAAATATAGATCCTTGCAAAGACGTTTACACGGATTGCTGAATCGCCGCATCACTTGCACCTGCACTTCCACTCATTCCAGCAGCCTCAACACTACCTGAGTTTGTGTAGGATTGCTGGCCAAGTCCACGCATCATTAAGGGCAGTGAGCTGATTGGGTGATCAAACTTACAAGCTGGTCCAAATTTGCAAATTCCATACCGACTGTAATGCGAGCAGACGCTCTGGTCCTGGATTTCATGACAAATAAAATATCAAATAAGAGTAAAAAAGGTAATCTAGCCTGTTGTCTCATATGACTAATCACTCAGGTCATGTTTGATTTCATTGTTTCCGATACAAATCTTTGAGAACAAGAAACAAAGTGAAAACAAGGTGACAATTTTTTTGTAATTAAAATTGAAAAAAAAAAAAAAGGAAATATTTTCTCAAACCAAACAGACCTTGATCATCTCTAGTTTACATTCATTTTGAAGATTCCATAGAAGCAAAAAAAAAAAAAAAAAAAAACAGCAGCATAACTTACAGGTCTCAAAGGCAGACCCTTGTCACTGAGGTTGCATGGAGGTAACCTTGCAACCCGATTCTTTGGATGATGAAATTTGCAATTAGATTTAAACTTGCAATCCCCAGTTTTTAAGAAGTAGCTGCATTCAGGTTCACCAGGCCTTTCTGGAAACTCTTCAGCTGGCATCTGCTTTTGATGGTGCATGTAAACATTTGTTTCCATTGTTGGGTTGTTCATGACATATGTAGACGATGGATGCATGCTCCTCTCAGATAAGTAGACAGGTGCCTTTACAAACCACACATATCAAATTGATAGGAAAAGAGTAAGTTGTGAGAATTCAGCTGACAGAATATTTAGTTCATGGAAGAAAAAAGATCTCTTAGACTTAGTGTCTTGCATTGTATAGCAATGAATGAAACACTGCCCCGTAAAAATTAAATCAGAAAAAAAAAAAATACTAGGGAGGAAGGGGGGGCATTGAATGAGCATAAATTCATAGAATTAGATGCCATACATTTTTTAAAATCTTTAAGGGCTCAGTAATAGGCACAACTTTAAATTCACTTCTATCTAGGCATAAAGTATACATTTTTGGCAAAATTGCACTTTAGGTCCTTTAAGTTATTTTAAAGTTTCACATTAGTCCTTTAAGTTTTTTTTTTTTTTTTTTTTGTCAATTAGGTCCCATAAGTTAGGTTTAGATTACAAAATAAGGCTTTTTTTTTACCATTCATCCATCTCCTCTCCTATGTGTCACTCCTAAGCCTATGTGGCAGCTGATGTGTCAATAATTATAATAACAAATATTTTATTTAATTAAAAAAAACAGAATCTGGTTCTTCTCCTTCGTTCCCATCTTCAACCTCCATCTTCATCTTTAACCCCATCTTCAATGCCAACTTCATCTTCAACCCCTCTTCTCCTTCGTTCACCACCAGAAACAGATCATCACCACCACCACTCCCATTTGTTTCAGAAAACAAAAACCCTAATTTGAATTTGGGGGCGCAGGGACGAGAGGGCGGCGGTGGTGCGGCCGAAATCGCGCCTGGTAGGCTGCAACGATGACAGATCCGCGAGGACAAATAGGAGAATATGAGGGAGAGAGGAAGGCCATGGGTGGTTCGGCCAAGGAGCCTGGGAGGCTGTCTCATGGCGATGTTGTGCAGAGAACTGAAGAGGGAGGGAGGAAGAGCTCATATTGTCTCTGTTGTTGAGGATGAGAATCGCAGGTGGAGGAGGGAGAAGCAGCAGTCGCGGCGCTGCTAGGTTCTTGAGGGAGAGGGGGATCCGAAGTTGAAGATGAAGGGAGGTTGAAGATGAAGATGTGGCACTGTTGAAGGTTGGGGAGGCGGATCCAGAAGGAAGGGAGTTCGCAGAGAGAGAGAGAGAGAGAGAAATTAGGGTTGAGAGAGGAAGGCCATGGGTGGTTCGGAAGGATCCAGAAGAGGAAGGAAGGACCCAGAAGATGAGAGGTTGAAGATGAAGGTTTTTTTTTTTTTTTGACAGTGAAGGATTTTTTTTTATTTTAATTAAATAAGTTAAATGAATAAAATATTTTTTTATTATAATTATTGACACATCAGCTGCTACATAGGCTTGGGAGTGACACATAGGAGAGGAGATGAAGGAATGGTAAATAAAGCCTTATTTTGTCATCCAAACCTAACTTATGGGACCTAATTGACACAAACAAACAAAAAACTTAAAGGACTAATGTGAAACTTTAAAATAACTTAAAGGACCTAAAGTGCAATTTTGCCTACATTTTTTAAAATCTTTTAGGGTTCAGTAATAGACGCAACTCTAAATTCACTTCTATCTAGGCATAAAGTATACATTTTTAAAATCTTTTAGGTCTCAGTAATAGGCGCAACTTAAATTCACTTCTATTTAGGCATAAAGCCAATGGACCATTGCATAATCTGCATGATTCTGCAATATCCCCGGGTCAACAAAATGGATAATACCCCAGATAAAAAAAGAGCCTAAATAAAACATAAGAAGAAAGAAAATATTGTTTTGACTTTTAAGTACTTGATGTTGGGCATATAAAGCTCAAACCTCAAATAGCTTAATACTCATTTTCATTATTCAGTATTCACTTTACAAATAATAATAACACATTGGATTAATGACAAGTCTGCAAAAGCCAACAGGTGACATGATCTCACAATCCAGAAAGTCATTTCAAAAGAAATCTGAGAACCAATGGCAGGACGATAAATAGTAACAGAAAGAAAAACAATGAGGACATAGCACTGCTAATGCATTGCATGATAGAAAACAGAAGACTAAATATTATCTAATACTAATTATACAATAAAATGCCCCTTGCCTGATAGTTTTTGGTATTGAATCTATGTATTTACCTGATAACCATTCCAATCAGAACTTTGGGGAGTAACTCCTTGGGTGGGTGGAATCATCATTGGCACAAAAGATTTTTCATTTAATGTTCTTGGAGAAGACCACGAGGCTACAGATGGTTGTGATACACCTTGTAATGAAATGGACCCTCCATTACCATACCCTGATTGAAGATCACACCCTCCGACAGTTGTAGGGTCAGGATGATTAAACTTACAGTTTGCTCCAAACTTACAAGAGCCCATGCGCATGTAATAGGGGCACTCTTTCCCTCCCTATCAAGCAAAAACAACATTTTTAATATTTTAGAGACAATTATTATAGAAGAATGCAGAAAGAGATATGTGAGAAATTAAGTATGTACCAGACGAATAGGTAAGCCGAGAAAGTTAAGTTCTAAAATTTGTGCTGTGGAACCTCTTGTGTGGTTGTATTTACATGCTTTTCCAAACTTACAACCCCCAGACCTTTGATAATACTGCCATAACATCAGCAAAAAAAGAGAGAATATTGTGAAGTATGAACATATCAGGAATAGTGCCACATGCTGAAGATATGACTCGGAATGCTTCCCCCATATCTTAATATGAAAACTATTATCATTGCCATTATTATCCTGAATGATAAAGCTTAACAGAAATAACTCTGCCAACTAATATGCCATGGTAAAAACCAAACTACCATGACAGAAAGTTCTCTATGTTTCCCCTGTTCATGGCTAATGTACACCATGCAGATAGCATAGATCAACACATAATACTGACATGAATGACCAAAAGTGGCATCTATGAATTCTCAGCCACTGGCAACTACTTATTAATCAAGGAATTCTAATATAAGATACATTGCTTTTATATTGCATTGTCAAACCCAGGTCCCCATGCTGTCACAAGTAAAACAATGGCGGATAATATGACAACACCTAAAATTGAACATATAACATATAAATGATCTATGACCTCACTGTCTACATGAGGAAATGAAAAATATAATGTTAGGTTGAACATCCTTAAATAAACCTTACTCACAATCTTCCATGGCAAATCACATAGCCAGAGGAACTTGTATTGTAACGATTATAATGTCAACATAAAAGCCAAAATGATAATATGAAAATTAAAATTTGCAACAGAATTTGTTTAGAAGCATGATTTTGACAATAACCTTGCATTCTGTCAGGCCTGAATTTTCTGCTGGTTCTTCTCTTTCTCCTGCCTTCTCCTTAACAACCTTTATTCATAGTTAAAACATCAGAACAAAGAATAATATTTTCACAAATGAACATCAAGTAACATGTTTTCAGTCGTTAAAAACCAACAGAACCTGATTTATATGCTCAATCACTAATATACTTATTATCCCTTCCAAGGTACTTATGCCATAGAGGAGAGCTCACAAAGAGTACAATTATGAAGTCTGAAGAAGTAATTGAGCAATGCCATAGACGAAAAACAAAGGCCAAAACAGAAATTTTAAAAGCATTACAGGGATAGCAATTTCTCCGAAAATTACAATTCAATATTAAGTACAGACCAGCCACAATACAATGGCTATTACCAGTTCTTCCCATCAAAAGTACTACCTTCAGCAACGGCAAAAAGCCCTCCTCAATCCTGCAGTTCCACTGAGAACACAATGTCCAACACACATACAAAGGAAATTTTGGGCCAAAAAAATATCCTTAAGCTTAACATTGGAATTTCAACAATGCCATATCTAAACGGATGCATCAACATCAGTAATAAACATTAAATACACGAATAACTAATATCTCAAAAATGTATAGGAGAAGAAATACCTGGTTTTTCCTCCTAATGGGGTGATTAAATTTGCAATTGAATCCAAACTTGCAAGCCCCAGTCTTCATATAAAATGAACAATCTTCAGCTTCAGGCCTCAAAGGGTAGTGGTGGGTTCTACCACTGTTGTTCTCTTCCTTCTTCTCCACTTCATCACCATAACCATAACCACCACCATAATCATAACCATCAACATTTCCACCACCATGCACCTCTTCATTCACATTTTCATTCCAACTATTTGTCTCCCAACCCCTGCTATCTCCATCACCCACCTCAACCTTACCAGATTCTTCATCGCAAACTCGTCCACCGTCATCAAAGTCAGAAACTTTCTCCTCATTTTCGGCGCCCCCTTCGTCCTCCCCCTTCAAATCCAACTTGTTTTCAAGCTCATCACCGAGTGCGTCCTCCTCCACCGCGTGATTGAGATCCGACGGTGGAGGATGGCCCCCGGGGGAAGAAGGTTCTCCGTCAGAGCCCAACTGGGGCTCTTTGCCGTTGGAAACTGCAGCAGAATCGGATTCAGAGGGTTCCATTCTCCCTCCACATTTCAAACCCTAATAATGGAAGTTGATTTTTTATGAAAAGAAAGATCACACACGCCGAGAGAAGAAAGTGAAAGGGGCAGATAAAAAGGTTGTGGCTTCTTTTATATGGGGAATCAGCAAAGGAGTGAACAAACCAGAGGCAGTGTGAACAAACTGGAGGGCAAAAAAGTGTGCTCCACTTCTGTGTTTGTTGGAATGCAGTGGGAATAAATTTAGGCAGGAGTTAAGGCTTTGTAGTTTCAGTCTGTCTGATCAAAAATTTAAGGCTGAAATGCAGCGCATTGGCTGTCATAGGCTTTTATTTAGGTTTGGCCTGACCTTTTTGAAAGTCTGATATGACCTGTAAGCCTACTTAAAAGTCTATTTGATATTAACGTCTTTGAATAAGTCATCTGACTGATCTTTAAATAAACTAACGGGCTAATAGACCAATGAGGTTAAGTTCTATTTATAATAAGCTATAAAAAGACACACCAGATAGGACGAGTTAAGTTTTATAAGGTCTGTTTCTGATTTATTCGTATGATATAAAACTTTTTCAAGGTCTAATATGACATTTTAGAAAATCAAACCTTATATGATAGCATATTTAAATTCTATGTTGCAATAACGCATTTAAGCATGCCAACAATTTATGCAAGTCGATATGCTTAAATTATTGAAAATGTCAGTAGGTATATGATTTAACACAATGTACAAAATCTAATAATAATAATAATAATAATAATAATAATAATAATAATAATAGCAATATAAAATTATTATTTATATTTACTTAAATAGGTCGGCTTGTTAGACCTAAAAGGCTTTTTGGGTGGCCTGAAGCCCGACCTTTTTAGTTAAATAGACTTTTCAAAAAGCATTGGCCTAGTCTATTAAAAAAAAAAGTCTGGCCTGGCCTGGGCCTGACGTAGGCTAGGCCGTAGGCCCCTGTCGGCGCGGTCTGACCTATTCCCACCCCTATGTGTACTGTTTACCCTGCTTTTTTATTTTATTATTTTTATTTACACACCCCTAGGGTGAGCAAGGACGGGTTGAGACCAATTGAGTCTCTCTCTAATCTCACTCTAAGTTTTAATGGGGTCAATTTTTTAACCCTAACTCGTCTCTGGATTCGAACAAACTCGATGTTCTGCGTTAAAGACGGGACTAAATTAGCTCAAAGACGATTAAAATAAAATTATAAGGTGATAATTCAATTATAACTAACAATTAGGAGTAAGAAACGGGTTGAAACGAGTTACATTTGACTCTAATCTGTTCCTAAATTTTAATCGGACCTACTTTTTAGGCCTTAACTAATTTCTAGACCCAAACAAACTCGATCTTCTGCAGATTAAATAAGATTGAGACGAGGCGGGTTATCGGATTGGTTGGGTTGTTTCTGCCCACCTTATATGATGTGGTGCAAGTTTAATTGTGTTTGGGACAAAAACAAAATGCAATTTGTGTTGGCCTAGGCCCTAGACCGGGGAAATGCGTTACAATGGTGAACCAATGTGAAACAAAACCGTTTCAATTAAGGAATGGGAAAGGGGCATGTAAAAGGGAGAATAACAATTAAGGATAAAGGACATGAATGAAAATAATGAAAATCTTTGATACAATCCAAAGGGTTTTGGTCATAAATTATTGGGTGTTTTTGTCTATAGCATAGAGTGTGGCCTATTGCTTTTTTTTATAAAAAAAAAAAACTAAATTTTATCAACAAAAAATAGAGTATAGCCTATTGGATTGGACTATGCTAGCATGGAATTTGTATCTTTTCTGAAAGGAAAATGTGTCAACGAGTCATCCCGTGTTAATTTTGTTGGGTCAAATTAAAGTAAAAGGTGTGTGGAATTTGCTATCCAGTGCAATCGAGCATCTTTCAACCTGGCCATAGAAAGCAGGTATAAGCATCTGTGGGTGGATTTATGCTCTAAAGTGTATTCTCTAAAGTGACTTTAACAAGTTAGGCATGAGGAAACTATATGAATGGAACCATCCATCCCACGGTTTTTCCCTGCTTCGTTTGTTTCTCTTATTCAATCAAGCATCTCATCATGTAACAACAACAACAACAACAACAATAATAATAATAATCTATACCATTATAAAAGATGAATTGCTTTCGATAACTATTTTTTAAGTGTCTTATTTTACTTCTTATTTTATCTTTAGACAGTTTACAAAAAAAAAAAAATTGCACAGAGAAAATAAATAAATTATGCATCTTCTTATTTGAAGTATTATACATTCTATTCATTCTTTTTTACATGTATTCATGTAGCACAATAAAAATACGGAAAGGCGGACATGGTAATACCCATCTTGCCTCTAGTAATAATAATAAGGGTCTTGCTAAAGAGTTTTGGCGTGCTGCAATTGATTAGTAGGTTGTGAGGTGTCAACATAGTTGAGATCTTTCTCTCTATCGTGATGCTCTACTTGCCATTTTTGTTTTTAAAAAAATAAATAAGTATTTAATATTTTAATTGCATATAATTTTTTTTTGGTGTATTAACTACACATAATATGTTTCATATTTATTAGTTATAATAGTTCAATAATATAAAAATATTACTATCTCCAGTCCTTAATATAAGAAGAAATTACAAAAATTACCAAGACCAATGAAGCCTATTTAATGTTATAAAATTGAACTCTCATTTCAAATATACCTTTAATAATTAGGTGCATAGAAAAAATGTAAACTTATATTAAATATACATGTCTCATTAAAATAGGGGTATAAAAAGTATTTTAGCAATTAATATATCTTGAAATAAGTCAAGTTTTCTTATAATTAAGACCGAAAAATACTCCAAAAAATCTATTATAATAGAGACTGGAGATAGTATTGAATACAATTAAAGTTTTTTAATTTGAATAATACTCCCTTCGTCCCTAATTATAAGCACCTTAGGACAAAAACACGCAGATTAAAAAAAGTAGTTAGTTGTCAATAATGTGCATGTTTTTTCAAATTTACCCTTCATTTATTAGTGGCTTGTCATATCCCAAAAAGTTTATTAAAAAAGAGAAAGTGTTATACTAATTGTATTAATTAGGGGTAGTATTGTAAAAAAATAAATAATGCATCTTGTAAATTGAAAAGAGGCTTATAAAAAGGGACAAAACTTTTTGTCCTAAGTGGCTTATAATTAGGGTCGGATGGAGTAATTAATGTTGTTATTAATGCTTAGCATCAATTGAGTTTGACTTGTATATTTTTCAGTTTTTGGAGCATTTAATAACAAAGCGGTGCTCATATGAAAGTTTGACTTTATTTTTGTATCATATTATTTTTTTAGAATATTTTTCAAATTGTAAATATATGTATTGAGATGATGTATGGATTATTTTAGAATTTATTGTATAGTCGTATCTTTAATATTTTTTAGTTATAAGCCAAAATTATTATATTTTACAAACGGCGGTTTCTCACCAAGTAGTAAAATGTGGTTCGAATCCCTACTAAAAGATATGTCTACATTTAGTGTCTGGCTGTGTCTTAAATGACTCTAAATGATACTAAAAATTAATATATTCTTCCTATTATTTTAAAAAATTATCTTCTTAATTAGTATGTACATAGAATGTTTTGTATTTAATGTAGTATTTAATGATATTAGTATAGTTAATTATTTTTAAAATACTTTTCTTCGAACGTAGTGATTAAAGTTAACAGTATCCCAAGTAATTTCAAGATTTAATATTTTAAATATGAATATAATAAGTTTACAATCTCATATGTGATGGTTAATATTAAATAATTATTATGACAATTTATTTTTTTTAAATTTTTTCAAATAATATTAAACAATTTGCATTATTAATGTCAAATTAAATATTCAATATTTTAATTAAACATAATATGTTTCATGCTAATAGTTATAGTTTAGTACTATCTATCTTATATTAAGTATCATGTTTGGAATACTTATATGCATATATCAAGATACTCCATCTGTTACCCTTTATAAGCCCATTTTAGAAAAGAATTTGTTAACTAATTATAAACCCATTTTCAAATTACAAGATACAATAATTATTTTTTTTCCAAAAGTACCCATAATTAATTGCATAGTATTTAAAAATCCAAGACATGCATTAATTAATTAAAAGTATGAATGAAGGATAAATTTGAAAAAACATACACATTATAGACAATTTAATTATGCTAACTACTTTTCTTAATATGCGTTTTTTGTCTAAATAGGCTTATAAAAAATAACGGATAGAGTATTTGTTATTTTATAATATCGAAAGAATATTAATTAATTTTTTATAATAATACTTTTAATTATTTGTATCTCAACTATTCTATCTGTCCCATATCTTTGGGTATTTTTGGAACAGTTTATAATAAAGTGATGCTCATCTGAAAGTTTGACTATATTTATGTATCTTAATTTTTTTTTAAATTGAGTGTGAACTGAAAAGAAGAAAAAGAAATTTAAGTGCAACCAAAATATCTAAGTGAGATTAATTTTTTCTAAAAAAGCTAGAAACAGTGGATATGCCTTGCATAGGTTTGTGTATATTTTATAAGAGTAAATTTTGAGGAAAAATGTGTGCGTGTATTTTTTTTTCCTGATCAATAAATGTGTGCGTATATGAGTTTAATAACTAACATTATAATTATAATACCAAAAAAAATTAACATTATCGGTGACGGACCGAGATATTTTAGGTTGTGGGGCAATACTTATATGTATAATTTGTAATGGTTTGTATTTTAATATATCTATAATTTATTATATATGTATGTAAAAAATTATTTAATATTTTTTATTGATAATTGAGATATTTTTTTGAAAAAATAAAAACTCTCTTTTTTTATGGAAAAAATAAAAACACTATTAACATTTACCATTAAAACTCTATTTTAACAATCTTCCTTTTTATTGCTTTGTACTCCCTCCAGCCTAATTTATAAGCAAAAAAATCATTTCAATATTCGTTAAAAAATATATGTATCTAATGAGAATCACAGAGCTAGAGAGAAGAGAGAAATTCATGAGGAAAGAAAATGTAATCACATTAACCAGAGTCAGTTACAACTGTGTATATATACAAAGCTAGTACTATAACAAACTCTAACTCACTTGTAACAACTTTACTAACAGTTTTCATAACTTCTTCTATCATACTCTATTAGCCCCCCACAAACTCAAGGGGCTTGAGGTGACTCAATGACCTTGAGTTTGGTGCGTAGCTCTTCAAAACGAGTGGAAGGCAGCGGTTTAGTAAATGAATCTGCAAGCTGTGCAGATGCAGGGACATACTGCACAACTAAGTTCTTGGAAATGACTCTCTCGCGAACAAAATGAATATCCAGTTCCAAATGCTTTGTTTTGGCATGCAAGATAGGATTGTGTGATAGCAAAATTGCACTCAAGTTATCACAAAGCAGAACCGGAGTAAGACAGGAAACTTTAAGTTCATATAGAAGTGACTGAATCCAAAGGATCTCAGCTGTGGTGTGTGCCATGCTTCGGTATTCCGCTTCAGCTGTAGACCGAGCAACAAGACCTTGTTTCTTAGAGCCCCACGAGATGGGATTGGGGCCAAAAAATATACAAGAACCGGAAGTGGAACGCCTATCATCCACAACACTTGCCCAATCCGAATCAGAGTAAGCTCTTAAAGAAAATGGAACAACAATTTGAGCGAGTTGCGGCGATAGCAATGGTGGAAGTGTGTTTGAGATATCTTAAAATTCGCTGACAAAGACGCCAAATGAGTTTCAAGCGGATGTGCCATGAATTGGCATACTTTGTTGACACTAAATAAAATTTCAGGCCTTGTTAAAGTAACATATTGGAGAGCCCCTATTATGGATCGATACTGAGATGCATCCTGCAGTGAATCAGCCCCATGTCTCCTCAATTGACAGCTGGAAATCATGGGAGAACCTATGCCTCGGCAATCAGACATATTGGCTTTATGCAGCAAATCACGGATGTACTTGGATTGAGAAAGAAGCATGGTGCCATTGGAAAGATGCTTTACCTCAATACTAAGGAAATAATCTGGTTTGCCCATCTGTTTCAAGGCAAACCGAGTATTGAGTTTAGAAATCAGATCATGGATAAGTGCAGTAGAAGATCCAGTTATGAGTATATCATCAACATACACCAAAACATAAAGATAAGACCCATTATGAGCATATGTGAATAATGATGGATCACATCTACTAGCAGTAAAGCCAAACTTGAGAAGAGCATTAGTAAGTCTTTCATACCATGCATGAGGGGCTTGCTTAAGGCCATACAAAGCCTTATTAAGCTTACAAACCAGATTTTAGTCATTGGCTTCAAATCCTGGAGGTTGTACCATGAAAACTTCCTCTTGTAAGAAGCCATTCAAGAAGGTATTGTTGACGTCAATTTGTTGAATTTCCCAACGAAATGTGAGTGCAAGTGTCAAAATAATTCTGATGGTAACCGGTTTAACCACAGGGGAAAAAGTTTCACTAAAATCAAACCCAGCTTGTTGATGAAATCCCTTTGCAACCAAGCGAGCTTTGAATTTATTCACAGTACAATCCGGGTTTTCTTTGGTCTTAAATACCCACTTACACCCAATGGGCTTCCTATGTGGAGGAGGAGGGATAAGAGTCCATGTTTTATTAGCCATAAGTGCATTGTATTTTGTTTGCATTGCTTGTAGCCAGTGAGACTGTGACATAGCTTGTTTCACTGAATTTGGTTCAACATGACTGAGAAAAACCTTTGGTTTCAGATTACCAGTCTTTGCTCTAGTAACCATAGGGTGTGTGTTTAGGTTTGAAGGTAGGTGTTGAGGCAAGGGAGTGGAAGAAGTAGATACAACCTGTTCTGAAATAACTGCATTCTTTGAAAGCAATTTGGAGATCTTTGTAATAGAATTGGGAGATGGAGAAAGCAGTGGAATCATTTGCGGCGAGTGCAGTGAAATTTTGTCTGTGACAAGATTTTGAACATTACTAGGAATAACAGTAGCCACAGGTTGATGAACAATGGGAATAGCAGAACTATATGTTGGAGAAGCAGTATTGGTAACAGGAGAAGGAAACAAGACTGGATAAGGGAACTTGAGTTCGTTAAAAATAACATCCTTTGACACAAACACCCTGCCCTCTGGAGATAAACATTTATAGCCCTTATGATTTGGAGAAGGGCCAAGAAACACACATTCTAAAGATCTGAATTGAAGCTTGTGTTGGTTGTAAGGTCGAGTAAATGGAAAGCAAGCACAACCAAAAGTTTTGAAACTGTGATAATCAGGAACAGTATTATATAATGCATGAAAGGGGGAAGAAAATTGAGGTAAAGCTGATGTGGGCAGTCTGTTAATGAGAAAAACAAATGTAGTGAAGCTGTGATCCCAAAAGTGTAAGGACATAGAAGCGTGAGCAAGAAGGGTGAGTCCCATTTCCACTATTTGCCTATGTTTTCTCTCAACAGTCCCATTTTAGTGAGAAGTGTGAGGACAAGTCAATCTCTGTAATATGCCTAAATCAGTGAGAAATTTAGTGAAGGGACGATATTCTCCACCCCAATCAGATTGAACAGCTTTTATAGTAACTCCAAACTGTGTTTTAACAAGTTGATAAAATTGCCGAAAGGCTTTTAAAGCCCTTGACTTGCGAGTCAAAAAATATATCCATGTAAATTTGGTTTTGGCATCTACAAATGTGATGTAGTAAGAGTAGCCAAGATGAGAAACAAAGGAGGCAGGACCCCACAAGTCAGTATGAATTAATTCAAAGGCATGAGAGTGTTGAGTATTAGAGGGAGGTGCATGTAATCTATGAGACTTTCCTTTACAACAAGCAACACAAAAATCCAAAGGTGTTTTATTAGAAAATGGGACATTACACAGTGAAAGGACATGCTTAACAGCAGAAATATTAGCATGACCTAGCCTATTATGCCAAGAAGACAATGTAGAAGTAGTACTAGAATCAGAAACAGCAGAATTAACAGAATGAACATGATTATTAGCTACTGCAGAGAAATTATTATGAATAACTGACTTTGGAGAACACATGGTTGTCCTGCGATTTAACACAACAAGTAAGGGGATGGAATTCAAAGTAGACATGGTTGTCCTTAGCAAATTGAGAAACAGACAAAAGATTTCTGGTAATGGCAGGGACTTGCAATAATTTGTTTAAGGTGAGAACAGTATTAGGCTTGAGGGAAGAAGATAAATTAGTCGAACCAATTGAGTGAATTTGCAAACCTTGGCCGTTTCCCATATGCACTTGTTCAGAACCACCTTATGGAGCCATCTGAGAGAGATTATGTTGATGTGGAGTGAGGTGATAAGATGCTCCGGAGTCTGGATACCAGAAATCAGAATCATGCACTCGTGGTGCAAACAATTGTTGTGTGGTAGGAACATGATGAGCTGCGAAGCAAGCATTTACTTGATGTCCCTGAGTAGGCAGAGGAGCAACAGGTCTCCAAGACTCTGTGTAGGGATGTTGCCAGGAACTACAGGGTTATAACCAAGGGGAGCACCAACATTGTAGCCATGCAGATTTGGTTGAGGCGAATAGCCAAGCAGATTTGGTTGAGGCAAAGTAAGTGTTTGATCAAATCGATGCCAGCAGTGTAATGCATCATGACCATATTTAGAGCACAACTGACATGTAGGACGGTTACCACCATGGCCTCCACGGCCACGACCACCGCGACTGCCATGACCACCGCGGTAAAAGTTCTGAGAAGTAGGATTCAAACCTTGTATCTCAGAGGAATTGGAGCTCTGAGATGTACGAGCCACATTCACCATAGCATTTGAGGCAGTGGAAACAGCTAATTCCTGCCGGAATTTATCCAATTGTGACTCCTGAACAAACAAGAGACCTTCAATCTCATCAAGCGACGGAGGATTTGGCATACCGTAGATCATCATGACAAACGAACTGTATTCTTCGGGAAGTCCGTCAAGAACCACATCGGAAATCGGATCACCGATCGCTGTCAACGAATCGACGATCACCTTCACGCGAAGAAGATATTCAGATATCGAGCGATTCGCTTTCTTGATGCTTCGAAGTTCCGAATGTAGTTGCCGAACCCTAGCGCGAAGCAGAGATTGGAAATGTTTGTGAAGTTTCTCCCAAACCTGATAGGAATGATGACATCCAAGAACCCTAGGTTGGATAGAATCGGATAATGTTGACAAAAGCCAAGTGAAGAGCATTTGATCTTGTACAATCCAACGATCATAGGCTTCAGACACTTTATCAAGCATGTGATCTGCTTCAGAATCATGCTTTTGAGGAATGACCAGATTAGCCAGAAATCTGTGTAGTTTGTGCGAGGAAATCACGCCTTCAACTTGTTGATTCCAGAGCAAAAAGTTCTTATCATCGAGCTTAATTGATAGTGTAGAAGCGAATTTCGTGGTTTTGGAAACCGGATTCTGCACTTGTTGAACATGATTGGAAGCGACATTGTGTGGTGAAGCGCCTTCCGAAGGTGACAATTATGCCATTAGAGATCAGCGAAGAACGAATCAAGAAATCAACAGTGATGAGCCAAGATCGACGAAGAACAGGCCCTAGGAAAAAAGATGCTCTTTGATACCATAATGAGAATCACAGAGCGAGAGAGAAGAGAGAAATTCATGAGGAAAGAAAATGTAATCACATTAACCAGAGTCAGTTACAACTGTGTATATATACAAAGCTAAGACTCTAACAAACTCTAACTCACTTGTAACAACTTTACTAACAATTTTCATAACTTCTTCTATCATACTCTATTAGTATCTGGCCCAAAATTTAGACTAGATACATACATTTTTTAACGAATGTTGAAAGGACTTTTTTACTTATAAATGACGCGAGTATGTCTTTTCCTCCAAATAACCAAGAACTGAAGGCACATATAATGAAGACCGAAGGCCCATCTGGGGGCAAATCTCCCCCTGGCACATGTATATAATATCAAGTAAATCGAAATCCTAGAGGGGTCAAATGCCCCCAATGTCATGGGTGTAGGTCCCTCCTTGAACATTATAATTATAGATTTAAGAAATTTTGTATTTGTCATTTAATTATTCTGTAATTACTTTAAATAATGATTTATAACTAGTATGTTAATAATTAGCATTGCTAATGAACAAGTGAAATATTCAATATTTAATTTATATATAAAATGTTTTTTTAGAAGATATAAAATGTTTCTTATACTACATTAAAAAGAGTAATTGATCATATTGGTCCCTGAAAGTGTAACTCGGTGTCACTTTGATCCCTAAAAGAGTGAAAACTCCAAAATAGTTCTTGAAAGTGTTTAACGTTTGTCACTTTGGTCTCTGCCGTTAACAATTTCATTGACTCCGTGAGTAATTGGTCACATTGGTCCCTGAAAGTGTAACTCGGTGTCACTTTGGTCCCTGGAATAGTAACGACTCTAAAATAGTCCCTAAAAGTGTTCTACTTTTGTCACTTTAGTCCCTACTATTAGCCATTTAATTGTCTCTATTCCAAAACAATGACTAACGGTAGGGACCAAATTGACAAATGTAGAACACTTTCAGGGACTATTTTGGAGTCGTTACTCTTCCAGGGACCAAAATGACACCGAGTTACACTTTCAGGGACCAATGTGACCAATTACTCACGGAGTCAATGAAATTGTTAACGGCAGGGACCAAAGTGACAAACGTTGAACACTTTCAGGGACTATTTTAGAGTTTTCAGTCTTTCAGGGACCAAAGTGACACCTAGTTACACTTTCAGGGATCAATGTGACAAATTACTCACATTAAAAATGATATCTCACTTGAGTTCATTATAATTACACTATATTTTTGCATGTAGAAAGACACACATGATAAAATTTAAATGAATAGAACATGTTAATCCTTAGAAATTTACTTTTATCAATTTCAGTCCCCAAAAATTCCAAACAATACGCATTGGCAAAATTACTCAAGAGATCATTTATCTTAATTTAAAATTTCAATTGAATACTTTATCTTTTTTTTTCCTTCTGCAAAAAAAAAATACTTTATCTTTTTTTGGTGTCAAGTTAATCCTTTAAGTTTACAAACTTTAACAGCGTTGGCTAAACCGTGAGTTTCCATTTAACACTGTTAGTAACATGCTAATGTGGTTATTAACTGCACATGTGGTTGATTATGTGACTACTGACATGTTCATCTTCTTCCACGTGTCGTAAAATTGGTTAGTTCTCACGGATATTTGTAAACTTAAATGACTAACTTAACACAAAAAAGATAAAGAACTAAACCGAAATTTTAAATTAAGATAAATAATTTCTGGAGTAATTTTGTAAATTGTTCCTTTATTACTGAAAACTTCCTATTAAACATAAACCTAAGTTGGATAATTACTCGAAAAAAATTACGTACTATTGAACTCAGAATTTAGTGGTTTTGATATGTCTTTTTATTACTTAACTGCTTCATTTCTCTCTACACTAGAGACCATCTATTATATTTTGGAGATTACCCACATGAATTTGATGAATAACCTAAACTGCACATATGGGGTATTGTTAAAGTTTCACTTCAGGGGAACACGACCTCCTTATTAGATCTTCTTGTTGGATTGCTAACATTAAGCATGGAGGTTAGATGGGAAATTCAATCAATTGGGAGTCGGAGGGTCTGCATGTTTGCTCACTTGTTAGAATATGAGCAACTAGCTTGACATATCAATTCTATGCATTCAAGTAACCTGCAATAATAAGAAAATGTCCACGTTAAAAATTCTTTGTTCTTTTGATGAATGTAGAACAAAATGATAATTTTAAAGATTTAGTATTTATAAAGACTGGTTTGAAGTCTTGAGTAAAAGGGACTAAAATAAAGAAGCTATAGCTCTCTATGGTATATGGATTGAAAACACATTTAAGTCAATGAAATAAATATGGTCGGACGATTAAACAAACAATCTGAATTTAAGGATGTCTAAAACTCAAATTTACTTGCAGAAGGTCAAAATATAGAAATTTCTCACCAAAACAAATAACTGAATTTGTCATGCGTGATGTACCCACCAAAACATACTAACATTACTAAACAAAAATATGAGATCCTTCTATGGGCCTTTGAATCTGATGAGTACGGCCATCTTGGAGCATGCCTAATGCATAATTCTGTACCAAGCATGTGATATGTTGGAATAGCAGTTGCATGAGATACGAAATGGACGAGAATCATGTTTCCATATCCAAGCAATTGTTTTGATTGCAATGAATAAATCGGTACAATAAAACCTAGGGCAGCAGAATTAACAGTTACGCCAAATGGCAATTGCAGGGATATCCTAAACTGTAATTAAAACCTAGTCCTAACCTGTCAGTTGAGCAATAGATTCACAAATTCATCAAACAATGCTAGTAACGTCTATTACACTTGCTATCAACGAGTCTTCTTTGCTGAATGACCAGTTTTTCGCTTATGGCGACTGAAATCAGAAACAAATCTGAACGTTTGCCCACACCCTGCCTCGGCACACACATATGGACGAGCACCAGTGTGGACTCGAATATGTTCAGTACGGGCCCATGCCCACTTGAAAGTCATCTTGCACCCCTTCCAAGGACACTTCAGGGGGCGGTCATCCTCATGAACTCGACGGTGCTGAACTAGATATTTGTGCGAGAAAAACTTCTTTCCACATCCTTTCACAGGACAGATATTTCTCTTATGAAGCGCCAGCTCCTGTTTAGACCCAAAACACATGGTACACCCCTCAATGTCACACTGATATTCTCCATCCTCATCCTCCATTTTGGCATGTCCAGCTGAAACCTTTGCAGCTGTTGCATTCTTCACTTTTTTCCTTTTGGTTTCCTTTTCTTTTGTTTTTCCATCAGATTCATTCTGAATTTTTGGGACTCTCTTCCTAAGGCGTGTGCTAGGTCCACCGCCTTCATCCTCTTCATTATGTGAAGTCTCGTCTCTGGAGTTACCTGATTGATTATTCAACACACAAGGCTGCTGCTTCATTTGCCGAGGAGCCTTTGGTTTTGTTAGCATAGGAGCACCACGTTTCACAGGCTGGGATGTCTTGCTTCTCACACGAGTTTGTTTCATTTGTTGAAGAGTTTGTGATTTAGATTGCTTACTTCGAAGTGTTGTCCTGTGTTGCTGAGGACAATCATCCTCCATTTGATCATCTGAATTTATATCATCTTCATCTGTGCATTTAGTTTGCTTCCTTTTAGTAGTTCTGTACAGCATATGAGAACTATTTTCAGCTGAGTCATCCATAACTTCTTTATCACTATATTTATTTTGCTTGCTCCTTCGAACACTCCTTCGGGGCCTCTGAAAGTGATCCCCCAACTGGTCATCAGACATTACATCCTCCCCAATGACACATTTGGCTTGCTCGACTTTAGGAATCCTTCTTTGACGCTTGCGAGAATGGCATTCGATTTGGTCATCAGACATAATATCCTCTCCAACAAGGTAATTGTGTTGCCTGCTTTTAGGATTCCTCCGTTGTTGCTTCTGCATGGAGCGTTCCAGTTGGTCGTCAGGTACTGCATTATTTTCAGGAAGATTTTTGCTTTGCCTACTTTTAGATATCCTCCGTTTCTGCTTCTCAAAATAAACCTCTGTTTGGTCATCAGAAATATCATCTTCAGCAATGTATTGATCATACTTGCTTTTAGGAGTCTTTCTATGCCGCTGAAGAGAACCAACACCCAATGATTCCTCTGAAATAGTTTCTTGCTTGTCACTAATCTCCCCCCCATGTGGGCAATCAGAATCATAGTCTGCTGTATCATCTGAAACAGCATCACTGTCAATAAATTTAGCTTCCTTGGCAATAGCCTTCCTCCAATGCTGAATGCATGTATTATCATCCAGCGAATCATCTGAAACTGCATCACTTTCCATGCCTTTTGTATGCTTGCTTATGTGTTTTCTATGATGTTGCATAGGAGAATAATCCCCTTCTGAAGCAGTATCATGTCTCTCAATATGCCTGGTTTGCTTACTTCCAAGAATCCTCCTTTGAGATTGATTGCATTTATTTTCAATTGAAGTATCTGAAAGCCAATCCCTCTCCGCAAAACTTCCTTCCCCAGCTCCTCCACCCCGTACGGTCATTTTCCTTTTCTTACCAGATTTTCTAATCGTAGTATGGCTTTTGCCACTTTCTGATCTCTCAATTGTCTCATCAGGTAACGGCCATCCATGTAAGCTTTTGTCATCCTCAACATCTTCAGAATCTCTTTTTGCTAAACGGGGGTGGACCTGATTGGACATCCAAACTTTGCCACACCATTTCCCAGCAACTACCTTTTTCTGCCTGTTGGCCCTTCTCCGGTAGACCTTGGGCTCCATGGGAGAGCTTGCTGGAGAGCTACAACCAAATGCGTAATACAGAACAGAATTATAAGGCATCTGCTTACTATATAGTGGCGACCGGCTAAGATTGGCACTATAAAAGAGATTGATTCCCAGCTTTACAGCCCAGTCCCCATTGCCAGGAATAGCTTCCTCACTATCCAGAGCTGCTTGGATCCTCTCCTCATCTTCCCTGTTGGCCTTCCTGTATACAGTATTCTTCCACATATAATCAATCCCCATTTCTTCTGCCACAAACTTTGCTTCAGCCTCTATCTTCGGAAAATCTGTAGAAGTAAATACAAATCATGAATGATTGTGAAGGAGAGGAATACCAGTTACAATATATTGTAAAGTACAAACACTAGTAATCATATCACAATCCTATACAGATGCAAAACATGCCAATAAAGGTCAAAAGTTAATCAGTAGCAATGAGGTGATAATAATATACACCAATTACTATGGATGCAGGAAATTATATATAATGCTGCTTCAAATCAGAAATAAACACCATGGATATGTTGACATGTGCATGGATTTTGGTATTGCTAATCATAGTTGTAAACTCAAACTAGATGTGTTCACCGATGGCTTGAAATATGAGAACAAGTGAAATTTGAGCTCCCTGCATTATTAATGTAGATTTTACAAGGAAAATGAATCAACCAGGCCACTTGATTTTTCATATCAGTATATAATACTATATATGAATAGCCTTCTCATCAGGGAAAAACAAAAACCACACTTCTCTTACCTTGCAACCTAAATTGAGACATAACTTTATTCACAAGACTCTCATGTTTAATGATCCAGGTTCCCTTCAAAAAGTGTCAAACCCCACCTCCTTCCAAAGAGGAGAAAAGGGGTGAGGCAGAGTTTTTGCTTTTTACAAAGAACTTGGACACTAAATAAATAAACATTGCTGTATATAATGTGTTCCTTTATTCATACAAGAACATAAGCAGAATGGTAACTTAATGAATCACTAGACCTGGATGACATAGGAGCAATATATGTGCTCCTCCAATTGGGCGAAGTTGCTGCTCCGCTTCTGCGGCATGCTCTAGACAGAAGACATGCAATCTAGATGAGTCTTCATCAGATGGTGGCACCAATGAAACATTTTTTTTCTCAACAGGAATCACAGTCTTGCCCAACAATGGTGTTTCACCACGAGTATCCTGGGAACAATTCAAGGTGGAATGAGGTTCTGCCCTAGAACTTTTTAATGCTACCCCTGAGGTGATGTCATAATCTTCTGACTTAACAGAGTAGTCAAAAGGACTCATAATACGCTCAACTTTCTTATGCATGTAGTACTCATAATTGTTAATACTTTTTGAAGGGATATCATCTCTATCAAGTCTAACCAATGGACTAGCATGGCAATCTTGAAAATGAGAAGGCAAACAAGATATCTCCTGAGATTTACTGGCTGATGGATGCTTCATCATGTTCGAATCATCATCATCAACTACAATATCTGAGTCACCTTGATCGTCCTCAGAGTCAGAAGAATTTCCATATGCTGTAGCCAACAATGCAAGAGCTGTGTTGTCTTTTTCTCTATCAGTATTTAAAGCCTCCAAGTTATTTTGATCAGTGATCTGTGTCTGTTGTTCAACAGATTCAATAGGAACATCATATAAATCATTTCCGGCATTCTCTTTTGTCCATCCTGCATGATGGAATAAAATATGTCACTAGTTTTACCTTGGTCAAGGAAGATTGAGGCAGACAAATTATATACAGAAAATTCTTCGGAGATAAAGTAAAGGAGATATGCTAGGCATTTAGATGCTCATATAACCAAGTTGCTTCTTTTTTCATGCACATCATAAAGGCTTTGCATAATGCATACATATTACTGCTCTCCATTTATTGTAAATAATGACAGGCACATGGCAAGAACTCACAAAAATTCTGCATTCAGAAGTTATATGTACAAGTTATCAACTCAACAATCTCCCTGTTTTACAAGAGCTCTACAGGATCCATACCAGCATTGTGGATCCCAACTAGACAATATCCCAGACGATTAGTCCCTGGCTAATTGCACCAGATGCTGCCTTGACTTGCATGAGAGACACATAAGCATGGGAAGCAAGTAACTGAATGGTTCATTCTGTGGAAGCGTAAACTTGAAGAGGTAGTGACATGGGGGAAGGTAACAAGGATTTCTGATCAATGTCCTTCCTACTGCCTTGGGGACAAAGCAACTGCTAAAGTGGGTGGTATTCATAGAACCATGGATCCAAACACGGTTCAGGGTGGGTCCAAGAAGTAGAAGGCTTTAAAAGCTTATATTCATAGGCCTAAAACCAAAAAAGCTTAATTGTAATTAGGAGGGAACATGTAGGTAGAAAGGGTAAAGACAAGAGAGAAAAGAGGTCAGATCAGATTGTAACAGCATGGGGCGCACATTCTGTGTGATTTCATCTTTAGCTTTGGGCCAAGGCAGAGTATCACTGGCAGGGAGAAATTACTTGTCTTACATTCCTCTGTCATTCTATCCTAAATCCATCATCACTACAATCTCCTACATAGGAGTAAAAAAATATTTGTTCCTATCTTGATTGGTAAATTCTTCCCATTCATCCTACTCCTCAACTCGACAACTTGATCAACAGATAATAAGAATAACAAATATTAAACCCCGCCCCCGAGAAAAAAAATGCAAGGATTGAAACAGTATAGCTCCAGCACATGACAATGCAGAGCTGGGTCATATCCTACAGGTACAGGATTTAGTGTTTCTGTTCTACAGTCGGAAGAAAACACGACAAGGCATCCATGAAATTCAGCTTTTAGATACAGGACACTGACTGAATAAATAGTCCTATTTTCCTATGGTTTTATGACACATGGGCCTGAAAAATACCTACAAGGGTGTGTGGTCATTATTGATAAATGTGAAGAAACCCAAAACAGCAGTTTTTTTGCTACAATATAAAAACAAATAAATAGAACCTGCCTGTATAAGTGCTCTGCTTGGGAATACTTGCATCTTCATGGGCAACAGTAAATTTATTTCTAGTTACTCCAGAACCAACTATCCAATCATTAAAGAAGCTACAATCAGCTGACATAAGGTAACTAGCTGCTGGTTCTTTAGGCTGTACAATAGCAACACAGGAAAAGCTTAATATTCCACATGTGACACATGAAAATAGTCTCTGATCCGATAGCCCATCTCCTTGACTTGTTTCCTTTTCAGTGTCTCTTTGCAGTGTTTTTGAACTTGAAGTGCATGTGTCACCATTTGCACTGAATGAACAAACCCTGTTCCTTTCACACAATGTAGCAAACTTTTCTTTTACAGAAGAAAAACCTTTTACTTTTTTTATTCCGTGATTCCTGTTGAACACCAGGTCATCTGAAATTAAACTTTTTGAGGAATTCATTCCCTCAGAATTGCACACATTGAGAGAAAACTCAGGGTTCACTTTTAGTTGTTGGGATCCAACGCGTAACTTTGAGCAAACAGAGAAGTCAGAAGAGCTACGAGGAAGAAGTACTATAGCAGATCCTTTGCCGAGTGCATGAAGCAGATCGTTGTTCTGTAACACGTCCTGTACATATAGTTCTTTAATTACGGTTTCTCCAACACCCTTTCTCTTATCTTTAAGTCGAGAACTCCGTGGTCCAGCACTGATGCCTCCAGTGATTCTGTATGGACAATAC
Organism: Calophaca sinica; assembly: GCA_037113605.1. NCBI lineage: Eukaryota > Viridiplantae > Streptophyta > Magnoliopsida > Fabales > Fabaceae > Calophaca > Calophaca sinica. The sequence continues at coordinate 29,861,827 of CM073731.1, read as the reverse complement.
AAGAATATTTACAGGGTGTATATATTATAACAGCTCATATTGTCAACAGAATTATTGTATTTGTGCGCCATGATGAAATCATACTAATTGATATGAAATTCTTACAAAGGAACCCAGAGAGTAATGGTCACGATCAATAACTTGATCAGAAGTTATACATATATGTTAGATTATATCAAGTATGATTAATCCACACATTTTTAACTTGTGGTATGCAATTACACCTATATAAAGTTAATAAAATATTGTTTATACTTTCAGCAATCTACTAATATGAGTCTGGACTCTGGACCATTAAAAATAATAATTCTTGTAAGATATTGGCACGACTCCTATATCCAGAAGACAGAAACACCAATAAGGAAAGACAAACCTAGAACACAAAGCAAGGCCAAGGTCATAAAGTAACTGGAAATGTGAAACCATGGGAGGATAATTGATTGAAGCCCTCCGAATAGCAGCATCTTTAGCAACCCTCAACCATTCAGGTGTTGCAATGTTAGCCGCCTCTCCACAATTAAAACCTACATGCATCCAAAGGAATAGAAACATTCAACTATTGACAGAAACAATAATCAGAAGTACAACCCATCCCCACCAAAAAAAAAAAAAAAAAGAGAGAGAAACATGTGTAGCGTATTGGTGCCTTACCATGACTGAATCCTGTGTGATACGCCCTAGGAAATGTAACAACAAATTCCCCAGCGTTTTGCACTAACCTGATTCAATGCAAATGAATATTAAAGTTAAGATACATGCACAAATTCTCAAAATATATATACAGAGAGAGAGAGAGAGAGAGAGTACAACTGGAATGAGGATATAACATCCTTCAAAACAGATAAAGAAACAAAAGGGGAAACAGAGCTAATAAAGCAAGCCTGTCAAGCGCACAATTGATCAGGCGCACAATGTAATCAATCAAGCAACCAAACAAATAATTCCCAACAAAAGTAGTCAGCCCACAATGAATAAAACAATGCAGTTGAACCTTTTGGGCCATGCATGCTACCGAACTTCAACAGATTTTGAAGTCGAAATTGTTTCAATGCTTCTCTATAGAACAAAATAAAGCAGCAATTCAAAGTGAATAGCATCACGGACAACAACAATTGGCAGCATAGAAAACATCTCAAGATATAGTACCTGCAGCAAGGAACACCGGCACCAACGAATACTTCAGGCGACATCACTGTAGTTTTCTCACCAAGAATAGCAAAAGTAACTGGTGAATAGAAAAATTATCAGTGTTAAGTTTTGCAAAAAACACTGAACCAAGTACAAAGCATTATTAGCATTTAGCAACAAGTGAAAAGAAGAACTAACTGACCAAGAGGGTTAATCTCTCCACCATAACCATGAACCCTCACAACTTCCTCAAACGCAACAGCAGCGTCTCTAGGGACACCATACCAAGTCTTAGGAGCACCCATATGCATGTAATTCAAGCTATGCAAGTCATGGTCCTCCACATGCCAAGCGAACCAACTAAACATCATGGCAACATAAACCATAGGAGAAGTAACACCAGGAATCTCCTCCTTCATAAACTTCAACAAAGACCCATTTGCCCTCGAAACCCCTCTCATGTTCCACGCAGTTTCTCCAACCGTAACGACACCGTCTCCCCCACCCCTGGCGTCGTTTACGGGACCAAACGCAGAACCCGGCATGTCGTTTGCGTACTCAACGGAAAACGGTTTATCAGCAGTGGCCTTCCAGTAGAGAGTTTCCACTTCGAGAGGAGAAAGCTGAGAGCACTTTTTACCTTTCTTGAGGTAGCTTTTCTCAAACGCTTTGGCCTTTGTTTCGAAGTCGCGGAAGGAGTAGTGGTGGCCGCTGTGCCAGACAGGTCGCCGAACCGGTTGTGGTCGCCGTGGACAGAACCCGATCTGTTGCTGTCGGGTTGTGAACCGGGGCTGGGACCGGTTCATGTTAGCAATTGCGGTTTTCTTCGGGGAAGGTGGAACCGGTGGAATGATCTTGCAGATTCCGTACTTGGATGCTTCTTTCTCGATCTTGAAAATGTAACCGATCGGATCTTGAAACTCCGCCGCGCTCGGCCGGTACTCCGGCGCCACCGGAAGTGATTTCAGCCACGGGAACACCTCCTCTGAACCCGCCATTGCAGTGATTTTGGGGTTGCTGAGGTTTTATTCGCTCATTCAGTGATGCCCTGTTTTCACAAACAGGGAACAACTTGCTCGTCAGATTCCATGCTTCGCGTTTCTTTTCTTTTTTTCTTTATATCTTTTGGGACATTTTTCTTTAAAAATAATTAAAAAAACAGAGAGACTTTTTTTCTTTAGGCCTTTTGGGTTTTTTTTTTTTCTTTTTTTAATAAAATCTGTGGAGTGTGGTTGCTCTGTTTTCGATGTTACGGGGAGAGAAGTGAAGTGAAGTGAAGGGAGAAGGAGCGCAGTGAAAAGGGAAAATGGGAAATAGTTTTGGTTTGGGGGCAGAGCAGTGGGCACTGGGAAATAGTACGGGGTGCGATTGTGAGTGGGGTTTTTGTTGTGGGGTTTGGTTTGGAGGGGGGAATTGGGTGGAAAATGGACATGGTTTGTGCTGTTATTTACTCAAATTGCCACTTTCTCTTTCCTTCGTGTAGGCTTGGCGTTATGTAGTTGCGGATAATATATAAAATAATTGAGAAAACGGTGGGTGTTGCTTTTGCAGCTCTGCCCTGCCCTGCCCTTCGGTTCTGCCGCTCGCTTCGCATCATGTTTATTCTGTTTTTTTACACTCCGAGTCTTTACACATTCAATTAGGGTCATAAGCAATTATTAACGGCGTATTTTTATTAAACTTGGCTTAATTGTATTTTTTTGTTCCCAAGTACTGTTACCGTACAATTTTGGTGTCTTAAATTCTAACTTAGTAAATTGGGTCATATAAATATCTCAATTATACGATTTTGATCACTCATGTTCTAATTGAGCGAATTAATTCTTCTAAATATTACAATTGTGCGATTATGTTCCCTCAACTCAATTGATATTCAATTTATAACTGAAAATATTGCATAAAAAAATAATTTTTAAGCCAACTAACATATCTCCTAGACCAAATTATGTGATAGATCATACTCACACGTGATACATCAACTTTTTTATTATAAATTGAACAGCAAGAGGGACCGAAATACATGATTGTGATACCTAGAGGACCTAATTCGCTCAATTAGAACCTAAGAAACCAAAATCGCACAATTGTGATATCTGAAGGACCCAATTCGCTCAATTGAAACTTGGAGACCAAAATCGCACAATCATAATACCTGGGGACTAAAATTGCAATTAAGTCATTAAAACTTTTAGAGATTTTTTAAAATTCTTTAATAAAACTAAAATTAATTAATTTTGTCTTAATTACATTTTGATCACTCTGGTTTGGACTATGTGTGATTCTGGTCTCTAGTTTTTATGGAGCGATTTTAGTCTCTCAAATTGTTACAATTAAGTCCCTCCTTCTCTCTTCATTTATTTAAAACTCTCAAATTCTCATGATCTAGTAAAAAATTTCACAAATTAAATTGATTAGATTGTTTTAAAAAATCATTTCACTTAAAATCCACCCACTAAAATATCAAATTTAACTCAATCAAAAAATCTCAAATTTTCTTTGTTATAATCCCTAATTATTATTTTTTTGTATAAAAAAGGGTTAAAAACAAGGACAAAGCTTCGGTAAAGTTTTCTAGCCGCTGTTGTTCTTCTCACAAAATAGATAAAAAAATTTCTCTCTATCCACTCTCACTATCTTTAACATCTCATAAATACCACTATCAAAACAGTTTTTATCTCATTTTGTGAGATGAACGACACCAACAACACCTATAAAATCTTACCTAAGTTTTGTCCAAAAAAACAACCCAAGAAAACACTACATCGTTACCTGGCGAGGTATGGAAGCCCAACCAACATCACTAACTAACAAATTGACTAACTCCTGACAATCTACATTCCTTTCTAGGCTCCAGTTAGCCAACCGTGGCACGTGGCATAATAATCGAAATAATTTTGGTATTGACATGTGGCATAACCGCTTGTAATAAAATCTTAAATTTCAGTTTCAATTTTAATTACATCTATCATAAAAAAATTTGAATCGTTTAAATTTATTTTAAAAATATTAAATTAAGTTAAATATAATTTGTTTTAAAATAATAATTAATTCAAATAGATTTTGTTTTAATAAAGTACTTAAAATAATTGTGATGATGACACGTGACATAACCGATTATAGCAAAACCTTCTTTTATATATATATATATATATATATATATATAATTCATTTTAATGCTTTTTAAAAAGTTTGACCATTTTATTTGTCATGTCTATCATAATTAAGAGAAAACTGTATTTTTTATATGAAGAAAACTGTATTATTTTGAGTAAAAATGGTGAAATAAAGTTATTAAATAAAATAATTCAAATTTATATTTTTTGAAAACATAAAATTCAAATTACAGTAATTTAGTTTTAATTAGCTTCAAACAACGTAATTTAAATTGTGTTAAAAAAATTAATTCAACATATTTCGGAATAAAACATAAATTCAGTCAAAACATATCATCAAACATAAATTAAATCTCTGTACTTAAATTTAGTTATATATTTTAGATTTTAGATAAAAAATAAGTATTACATTGGAGGTGCTTTATGAGAATTTTTTTATAATGACATTGGAACTTTATGATAATTTCCTGTTTAGGAGTCTCCTGATACGATCGTAGGTGCCCCTAAGACTAAGAGGTAATAAAAGTGCCTTACAAGACAAACAGGTGTCGTAATGTATTGGGCAGTTTATTGACGTTGTGTCATGTGCGGGACACCCTCTATCAGCCAACAACAGGGAACTATAGGCAAGTCCCGCATGAATGACATTATCAAATTGTGCGCACATTTTCAAATTTCTACTATTATTATTATTAGTATTATGATTATGAAAATGAAAATATCATGCAGGAAGAGCCCAACATCAACATTATGAATCGTATCACAATCAACACCATTTCGTGTGTTTATGTAATTAACTAATAATTGATAATTATACACCTTTTTGGTCTTTTTTTTTCATTTTTATACTCATTTTTCATTATTTTACAGAATAGGGAAAACGGGGGCATCGGAAGGAAAAACAAGCAATTAACAGAGGGGAAATTCCTAATTGTTGTATATTGTTGAATATTTCAAAAGTTGCAAGTCCTACATAGTTTGGTTTTGAGACTTTTAAAGGTTTTATATACTTAGATGTGTAGTGAAGTTAATAAACAAGCTAGTGGAAGCATGGGTCTCGCGCGCACAAGCATGGGCCAAGTTGGCCTGGTTCAGTGCAAATCTTTCGATTTGCCCCCCTGCGCGCACGATAATAGTCAACCCAAACTTTTTGGTCCGACCCGTTTAATTAATTTTGTTTAAAAATATTTCTGATAGCCTTATCCGAAAGGTGGCCATTTAGAGGCAAAACCGTTTGACTTAGTCTTATCCGAAAAAATCTTTTGATGCTAAGTGCTCCTTGACAGCTCTTTCTTGTTTTTGGCCTCAGCCTGGGCTACCATCCGACCTTGTGTTCCTTTCTCGAGTTCTGATAGCCCCGGTAAGATCATCGCCGGGAAGAGCCTGTTGTATCCTGGGGGGTTTGCGCAATCTTGCGGATAAATCCTTAGGACAGTGACTACACGCCTCAGGTTTCATACACCGACCAGCCATCTACGACTTCAATCCAAGGATTTATATGGCTGGCGACGACGCTTCCCCCAACAACCATGCCAAGGACAAACAGGTCGCTGTTCATGACGACGCTACAGCGCCTCCGGTTCAGGTCACCTATGCCAAACCGTTCCCTGACGTCTCCAAAATTGAGCTCTTCGAGGGACAGAATTTTCGCGGTGGCGTGAACGGGTCTACCGTGTTGGGCGTTCACGGGGTTGCTTTTGCTCTTCGATGACAAGCGGCAGAGGCTAACACCGATCCAAAGCAACCGGAGAAATGGACATATGCTAATAAGGTATGCCGTCACACAATTATTAGTACTTTATCTAACGAGTTGTTCGATGTCTACTGCTCATACAAGGTTGCCAAGGAACTCTGGGATAACTTGAACGATAAGTACACAGCTGAGGATGCAAGCAAGCAGAAGTTCGTTGTTGGAAACTATCTCCGATGGCAGATGACAGATGAAAAGGAAATCAAGGTGCAGATCAACGAATACCACAAGCTGCTGGAGGAATTGAAGGCAGAGAACATCAACCTTCGGATCGGTTCATTCTTTGGAGCCCTCGTCGAGAAATTACCAAACTCATGGAGCAACTACAAGCAACAATTAAAGCACAAGCACAAACAAATGACTCTCTCGGAACTCATCAAGCACTTAATCATTGAAGACACCAGCAGGAAGGAATGCAATACGACACGTGCTAAGGCTTTGGCATCCCGGGCAAATTTAGTCCATAACATTGAGCGCAATAAGATGTATGACAAGAAAACTGAAAAGAAACCTGATTATGTGCCCGGAGTAACTAACCCCAACCTTAAGAAAAAAGGTTGTTGCTTTGTGTGTGGAAAGCCAGGTCATAAAGCATATCACTGCAGATATCAGAAAACAGGTGACAATCCTCCAAAGCCAAAAGTCAATTTGACTAAAGGATATGACATTATTGCTGCTGTGATATCTGAAGTGAATATGGTCAGTGATGTGAGAAAATGGGTGGTAGACTCTGGGGCTACCAGGCACATCTGTGCAACTAGAGCTGCCTTTACCTCATACACTTCTGTAGGGGATGGAGAAGATCAAGTTTACCTTTGTGATTCTAGAACTGCTGCAGTTCAAGGGAAAGGCAAAGTACTCCTGAAGCTCACATCTGTGAAGACATTGGCTTTAAGTGAAGTGCTACATGTGCCTAGTATTAGGACCAATTTGGTTTCTGTAGCACTCTTAGGTAAAGTTGGGGTTAAAGTGTCATTCGAATCTGACAAGATTGTAATGACAAAGAATAATGTATTTGTTGGGAAGGGGTACTGTGATCAGGGACTCTTTGTACTCAATGTTTCTGAAGTTATTAATAATAATGCATCTAGTTCTGCGTATTTGATTGACTCTTATGATATATGGCATGCTAGATTAGGACATGTTAGTTTTTCATATGTTAAGAAATTACAGCATCTTGGTATGATTTCTAGTTTTCGTAATGATCAACCTGATAAATGCGATGTATGCATTAACGCAAAATTGACTAAAAAATCATGTCCCTCTATTCAACTACGTGAAAATGAACCTCTTAGTTTAATTCATTCTGATTTAGGGGATTTGAAACAAACCATGTCTAGGGGAGGTAATAAGTATTATGTAACCTTTATTGATGATTTTTCTAGATTAACTAAGGTCTATTTGTTGAAGCATAAGGATGAAACATTTAGTGTTTTCCTTTCTTATAAAGCCGAGTTAGAAAACCAACTGAATAGAAAGATTAAGAGGATTAGATCTGATAGAGGAGGTGAATATATATCTTTTAATGAAAAGTTCAATCATGTTTTGATTAGTGATGGTTTTTCACCTGTTGAAGTTGATAAATGTGTATATACAAAATCTGTGAATGGTGAAAATGTTGTTATATGCCTATATGTAGATGACATGCTCATTTTTTGTACTTGTGATGACATCGTAATTAGAACTAAGTCTTTTCTTGCTTCTAATTTCGATATGAAAGACATGGGTCAAGCAAGTGTAATTTTGGGAGTTAAAATCATAAGGAAGGGTGATAGTATAATACTATCCCAATATCATTATGTTGAGAAACTTCTCAAGAAGTTTGGTTATTTTGAATCTATGCCTGTGAGTACCCCTTATGATGCTAACTCTCTATTAAAGAAAAATAAAGGTGATCCTGTTGAGCAATCTCAATATGCCCAAATTATTGGGAGCTTACTGCATTTGATGAATTTCTCTCGTCCTGATATAGCGTATGCAGTAGGTAGATTGAGTAGATATACACATAATCCTAATCAGGATCACTGGGAGGCACTTGCTAGACTCATAAGATACTTGAGAGGCACTATAAATTACGGCATTAAATATAGTGGATTTCCTGCTGTATTAGAAGGATACAGTGATGCCAACTGGATCTCTGATTCAGATGAGACGAAATCTACTAGTGGTTATGTGTTCACACTTGGTGGTGGTGCGGTTACTTGGAGATCATCCAAACAAACGATCATTGCAAGATCAACTATGGAGTCAGAGTTTATTGCTCTGGAATTGGCTGGTAGTGAGGCTGAGTGGTTGAAAAACTTCTTAGCAAATATTTCTTTAGGAATAAAACCAACCCCATCAGTGTCAATGCATTGTGATAACCAGTCGACGATAGCCATTGCAAAGAACAAAACTTTCAATGGTAAAAATAGACATATACAGTTGAGGCATAATGTAGTAAAGCAATTGTTGAAAGATGGAACAATTTCCATTGATTATGTGAAGTCAGAAATGAATTTAGCGGATCCGTTGACAAAACCCCTGGGGAGGAAACTAATAAGTGAAACATCGAGGGGAATGGGACTTACGCCACTGGAAAACGACAAGTGATGGGAACCCAACCTTTGTGATTGGAGATCCCATGAAGAAGGTTCATATGGGTAAAAACAAGTCACTTGTTAGTTATGATAGCACTAAAATAATTTTGTCCCTTCCTATGGTGTTACGATAATGGCTATGAGAATGTGCTACATTTTTTAAACTTGAGGGATAAGCTTTAAAGGCTTTTAATGATTTTCATAAGCCCTTATGGGTGGTGTATGGTTGCAGCATACACTAGATGGAAACACCTATATGAGTGTCAAGTGGGGCCGCTTGCATGAGACCGTGGCGGGTCTCTAGAGCACTCATGAATACCAGGTGTAGTACCCTAATTTTGTCCGACCCTTTTTATTTTTATTTTTATTTTTATTTTATTTTAACTTTTATTTTATTTTATTTTATTAGTAGTAATGATAATAAATAATATTATTGGGAGGTAAAAGGATAGAGTGAATAAAGAGAGAAAGAAAAAAAAAAGAGAAAAAATTATTATTTTTAAAAGATTGAGGTGTGTGAATTGTAAGTGGGGGGGTACCAATAGCATTTAGCTAAAACGCTGGCAGCCCAGCCCAATACCCTGTGATCCCTTCCTGTTACTGCACGCACCCCTCTTCCTTCTTTCGTGCGCCCCCAGCCCATGGCTCTCTTTCTCCACGCCGCGGCCCAATCCCACGCTGCAGCCCATCATCCATCAACCTAAACCTAATTTTAATCCCTTCCTTCCTTCCACGCAGCAACACTCCTCTCTCTCTCGAACCTTCCCTTCACGCCGCGCGCAGCATCACCCCACCCCCCATCTCTCTCTATCACCATCATCTTCTCTCCTTTTCTTTCTCCTCTTCTTCACTCAACCGTAGCCCTTCTCCTCCTACCCTAGCCGCCAACCATCTCTCTCTCCCCCTCCTCAGACCACGTTTCTCTGCCTTACTCAACGGTTATCTCCTCCATCTGGCCCATCTCTCCCTCGCCAACGTCGCGTCACTCTCCTGCAAGCCGCCAAGACCCGGTTTGGTGAGAAGCGAGAGAAGGAAGAAGAAAACCGGTGGATAAGGGAGTTTATCTCTTTATTTCTCTTTTATTTTTATTTTTATTTTCTTTTTCGAACTAATCTGATTCATTTGCTTCGCAGATGTGGTGCCTATAAAAAGGGAAGCAAGCAAAGTGGAACCAGGGGGGCCGAACCCGAAGAGAGGAAGAGAGGCCGAGAGCAAGCAATCCAGGAGAGGCAGAGAGAGCAAACCGAATCTTGCACAAAGAGAAGGAGGCCCTGAACGAATCGGAGCCAAGAAAAGAAGCCGTGAGACCCCCTTTTTCTAGAACAAAAAAAACACTGCTAGTCCTAGGTTTCTTTTGAACCCTCCCCTTCGATTTGTAATTGTTCGGGAAGCCACAGATTCAGGTTCCCTCACTTTCTTCATCTCTGTATCTTTTTGCTTTCCTTTTTACCATGTCTGTGTAGTAAGGATTTACATTTTGGGATCGAGTAATTGTTTTTCTGATTCGAAATATACACGGTATCATCCTTTCTCTGCATTTTTTGTTGTTGTTGATGTTTGTTGATTGGTTGAGGCTCGGCTGAAACAAGTTGAGACTAGGGTTTGGCCATCCAGCAGGCCAAACCCTAAGCGAGACTAAACTGCAAATATGTTATAAAAAGGACTGAAATATAAATATATGGTAAAAGGGATCTGAAAGCAAATAAATTAAAAAATTTCCTTTCTTTAATTTTATGTTTCTGATTATACGTGTTTTAGGTTTTGGTCTTCCAACGGGACCAAACTTCAAATAGGGACTAATTTGCAATTATCACATTAATGAGGGACTTCAAAGTAAAATAGAAAGTTCTTTTGAATTTTGTTTCCTTATCTAAGTATTTTTATAATAAATAAATTAATAATTTGTGGAAGTGATTCTTAAGTTCAATTTGTATTTCTGTCTTATTAGAAGGAGAGGAAATAATAATAAATTCAATAAAAAAGTTCCTTTTTTTAAATAATTTTTGTTGTTTCTTTTTCTTATTATCCTATAAATTTGATAAAGGGGATTATTTTTTTTAAAGGCAAACAATTTTTTATAAACAATTAACGGGTACCATTTTTTTAAATGGGCGCGTATGGGTGCTAATCCTTCCTTGCGCGTAACCAACTCCCGAACCCGAATTTGGTATAAAGACTTTCTTTTTTTCAAAAATAGGTTTTCCAGTGTTTCCTATTAAAATCAAAATATTGGTGGCGGCTCCATTTAATTTTTAAGGTGGTTGTCACAGCTGGCGACTCCACTGGGGACTTTAGAGAGTTAGGCCATGTAATTGTTTACATGATTTGTTTGCCTTATTAAATGAATTTTTCCCTTTTTGTTTTTTATTTGTTCATTTGTATATGTGTTTGTATACGTGAATCCTAGGATAGAAAACTTGCATAAAAAAAAAATTCTATTTTTGTTTGTGATTTATTCTCTTTCATTTATTCTTCTCTTGTAAATATTATATATGTTTGTGTATTTAAAACCTTAGGGTAGAAGACATGTATATATATTGCATTTTTTATTGTGCAGCGAGTAGATCTAAATTTGTTCCTTCACATACTACACTTTATACACTTTATTTACACATACTATGAGTGGGTGCCCTATACCCGGGCCCGAGTGAACCTTAAGTTAGGAGAGGCTGTGTAATGGGTGCTCTCTTTGGACGTCTGACAAGAGGTTCCTACGAAAGCCTCACCTAGAGTTGGCTCCATTTGAGAAAAAACCATCCTTTAATAGTATACATATTATTGGTGGTAACATTTTCAAATAGGACCGTTGGCTCTAGGGACCTTTTTAGATTAGTACCTTAAATCCACCCAATGGAAAGGTACACAATACAAACCCTAGATCCTTTTAAGGAATTACCGGTCCATATCACAAAAGGAGCATACCTTATCCCATTTTCCACGTAACAAAAGTCGTATGACCTAAGATCTTAGGAAATACCGGCCTACATTGCAAGGGGCACACTCTACTTTTTTTTTTCATCATCCATTTATTTTTCATTTTACATTTCAAAATTGTGAAAAATAATAAATGATATTTTTCTCCAAAAATATTATTTGTTGTTTTTCTTTGCAAAAAAAAAACGTAGTTTTAAAAAAAAATATACTTTCCCCTTCCATTCCTTTTTCCCTCTAAATAAAATAAAGAAATTTTCAAAAAAAATATTTTCTCTTTTTTTAACAACATCATTGCATCCATTTCATTTTTGTAAAAAAAAAAACGAAACAAAAAAAAACATTTTCTCTTTTTAGCAACATCATTGCATTCATTCTATTTTTTGTAAAAAAAAAAACGAAATAAAAAATAGAAAAACATCTCTCCATTATCTATCATATTATTTTGCATAAAATGTACATAAAAAAAAATTATGACATGCATAATCATGGCACATACATACGTAACTCATTTTTTCCTCCACTACAGAAAATAGATACAAACAAGCTTTCCCTGCATCCCTACCGGACTCGAGCCCAATCTAGACTCATGGATTTGTTGGAACAGAATCAGCAAGCGATGAGAGAAGAGCTTGACCAAATCAATGGTAAGATAGACAAATTATTTGACCTTCTGCGGAACTTGGATTCAAAATTGACTATTGATGAGAACCATGCCACCAGCACCAATAAGTATCAAGAGGCTTCCAATGGCCCATCAGGGGACTCCCTATATCAGAAGAGATTCCAAATTATGGAAGATAGACTGAAAGCCATTGAAGGGGCAAATCACATTGGGTTCAAAGCTTCAGAAGTATGTTTGGTCTCGGGTGTGGTGATTCCTCCAAAATTCAAAGTTCCTGAGTTCGTCAAGTATGAAGGCTTAACTTGTCCCAAAAGTCATCTCATCATGTACTGCCGGAAGATGACCTCTTGCTCCAGCAATGATAAGCTCTTAATCCACTTCTTTCAAGAGAGTCTTACAGGGGCATCCCTATGCTGGTATATGCATTTAGAGCATGGCAAAATCAATTCCTGGAATGATTTAGCTAAAGCTTTCATCAATCAGTATAAGTACAATATGGACATGGCTCCTAGCCGCTCCCAATTGCAAACCATGATAAAAGGGGGCAATGAAAGCTTCAAAGAGTATGCCCAAAGATGGAGAGGGATTGCAGCCCAAGTGGAACCCCCGCTATCTGAAAAAGAGATGGTTACCACGTTCGTTGACACTCTTCAACAACCTTTCTATGATCTGATGATGAGAAATGTCTTTTCAAATTTCTCAGACCTTGTTGTTGTCGGAGAAAGAGTGGAAGTCGGGATAAGAAGCGGAAGGATTGGCAACCACAACATTCAACAACCATCGCGCAGTATGAGCTAAGAGATGGAAAAAGAAACAAGTGACGTTCATCACGACATGTACTGAGGCAGTGGGCCACCCCATTAAGAATTGTTGGGCTTTGATCAACGCCAAGTGATAAAACTTCAAGAAATAGCCCTGTTTAAGCAATCTTCATTTATTTTTTATGTTTTGCCCAAAGCCCTGGGGCATATCTTGTAAAGGGCTCATTATGTTCTCATCTTTTCATCAATAAAATTGCAATTTGAATTTTTCTTTTTTTATGGTAAAGCAAATGCACAAGTTATCAAAAGTTAAGTGAAGATGTGAACAATGAGATTTTGAGATGAGGTTTGGCCGTTTTTCTCTATCCAAACACTGATTATCCCTTGCTACCCCTTTTTGAGCCTAAAATGAAATTTTCTTTCAAATACCCTGAATAAGGATCATTCATACAATGAAGAATAGCACAAATCTTCAATCAACTTTGTCCTCTCAAAAAGAAGAGGAGCAAAGTAAGCAATGAAGTATCAAAGGCAATTCAAAGAAATATCAAAAACGTGTCAAAGACACTGGCAAAGATCAAAAAGGAAACCGTCAAGGTGAAACAAATGTGCTAGCAAAAATGAAGTGCATCTTTACACTAAAGATCCTTGTTCTTATAAACCCTTAAACACTTTTTGGGCCTGAAATATCCTTTCTTTCATAACCCTTAACCCCTGGCCACGTTACAACCCTAACAAAGTCCATTCTGATCAAAGTCAATTGCTCATATTTTCTCAAAAAAACTTTATTTTTGAAGGAGGAGATCCATATAAACTCCTCAGTGCAGTTGCTTTACTTAAAAAAGAGAAGACTATAAAATAAAATGCTCGCTAGGCTGAAAACTCGAAAGGGCGGTCTAGGCAAAAGTTAGAGCGACCCGCTAGGTTGAAAACTCGCAAAGAGCGGCCTAGGCAAAAGTTAGGGTCAAATTTACAAACATGTCCACCCAGATTGGACCTCACAGATATAAACCAAGAAGCTAGGGGCAAAAGCTGTGCTCATCATCTACAAGCTTCGCACTCAAGATTTCGTTCCAATTACGCAAGATGATCTGTCTCTCAACATAGATCTTTCCCATCATGGCTGAACGAAGGCCAAAGAGACACTGAAAAGTCCCTATGGATCAAAATTGTCAAGTTTAACCCTTCCAACGGCATCCAAAACATGAAGGTGAAAATTTGAAGAACCACAAAATGATTTGTCAAGGGGCAAATATGCAAACCTGATGCAGTACTAAGTCAGCCATTCAGACAGGCAATCTGACAGAAAGCCAACACCCATGAGTCTAGGGGCAGAATCCTCAAAGGAATTCAGGGAAACCAAAAATTTTTTTTTAACAATAATAATATTCATGCATAGCACATCACTCATTGCATCTAGCATGATCACCATTACTTCTGGGCCTCAGACCCACTTTCAAAATCATTTCTCTAAAAAATAATAAAAATTTCATTTCATGCATAGCATACCATTCATTGCATCCTGCATGATCATCAAAGTTTTTGGGTCCATTGACCCACCCTCTCAAAAATTACATACAGTTGGTCTGTTGTTACTCAGTAATAACTAGTACTCAGCCTACCCAATTTTTTTTATTAGCTTGAGTTAGGAACCTGTCCTATACCTTGCCGGGAATCTGACCCACCACCTTGGGAATCTGACCCAAGCCTTTAGTCGGGAACCTGACCCGCGTATCGGATTTTCCTCAATCATGAAAATTGATCCGTACCTTTTAACAAGAGTTAGGAATCTGACTTACCCTTGTTGGGGATCTGACCCAAAAACTTGTGATGAGTGACGTAGAAGCTCACACCCAGACCTTCCCTAAGTAGAGAAGTAGTCCAAACCAATTTTGTAAGAGCTAGTCATAACTAGGCCTTACCGAGAATTCACTAGGAATCGAGCCTAGAATCTCTCACCAATTTTGTAAGAGCTAGTCATAACTAGGCCTTACCGAGAATTCACTAGGAATCGAACCTAGAATCTCTCACCAATTTTTGTAAGAGCTAGGAACCAAGCCTACGCCTTACCGGAAATTCACCAGGAAACCGAATCTGGAATCTTCCACCAATTTTGTAAGAGCTAGTCATAACTAGGCCTTACCGAGAATTCACTAGGAATCGAACCTAGAATCTCTCACCAATTTTTGTAAGAGCTAGTCATAACTAGGCCTTACCGAGAATTCACTAGGAATCGAACCTAGAATCTCTCACCAATTTTGTAAGAGCTAGGAGTCAAACATATGCCTTACCGGGAATTCACTAGGAATCAGACCAAGAATCCCAAAGCAAGCCGGGAGCCAATCCTGCAATCACAAACCAACAAGGTGGGAAGTCAATCTCACAATTTCAAAGTACTTATTACGGACAAAATCAGAGTCCTTTATCCTTAATTACCTTTTACAACGAATGCACGAAGACCTTCGAGTAAAATGTAATTAAGGAGGGGCAGCTGTAGTACCCTAATTTTGTCCGGCCCTTTTTATTTTTATTTTTATTTTTATTTTATTTTAACTTTTATTTTATTTTATTTTATTAGTAGTAATGATAATAAATAATATTATTGGGAGGTAAAAGGATAGAGTGAATAAAGAGAGAAAGAAAGAAAAAAAGAGAAAAAATTATTATTTTTAAAAGATTGAGGTGTGTGAATTGTAAGTGGGGGGGTACCAATAGCATTTAGCTAAAACGCTGGCAAATTTCACCAATACCTGTGATCCCTTCCTGTTCGCACGCACTCTCTTCCTTCTTTTCGTCGCCTGACCCATGGCTCTCTTTCTCCACGCCGCGGCCCAATCCCACGCTGCAGCCCATCATCCATCAACCTAAACCTAATTTTAATCCCTTCCTTCCTTCCACGCAGCAACACTCCTCTCTCTCTCGAACCTTCCCTTCACGCCGCGCGCAGCATCACCCCACCCCCCATCTCTCTGTATCACCATCATCTTCTCTCCTTTTCTTTCTCCTCTTCTTCACTCAACCGTAGCCCTTCTCCTCCTACCCTAGCCGCCAACCATCTCTCTCTCCCCCTCCTCAGACCACGTTTCTCTGCCTTGCTCAACGGTTATCTCCTCCATCTGGCCCATCTCCCTGCCAACGTCGCGTCACTCTCCTGCAAGCCGCCCAAGACCCGGTTTTCGCGTGAGAAGCAGAGAAGGAAGAAGAAAACCGGTGGATAAGGGAGTTTATCTCTTTATTTCTCTTTTATTTTTATTTTTATTTTCTTTTTCGAACTAATCTGATTCATTTGCTTCGCAGATGTGGTGCCTATAAAAAGGGAAGCAAGCAAAGTGGAAAGGGGAGGCCGAACCCGAAGAGAGGAAGAGAGGAAACAGAATCCAGGAGAGACAGAGAGAGCAAAACCGAATCTTGCACGCAAAGAGAAGGAGGCCCTGAACGAACGGAGCCAAGAAAAGAAGCCGTGAGACCCCCCTTTTTTCTAGAACAAAAAAAAAACACTGCTAGTCCTAGGTTTCTTTTGAACCCTCCCCCTTTCGATTTCTGTAATTGTTCTGGGAAGCCACAGATTCAGGTTCCCTCACTTTCTTCATCTCTGTATCTTTTTGCTTTCCTTTTTACCATGTCTGTGTAGTAAGGATTTACATTTTGGGATCGAGTAATTGTTTTTCTGATTCGAAATATACACGGTATCATCCTTTCTCTGCATTTTTTGTTGTTGTTGATGTTTGTTGATTGGTTGAGGTTCGGCTGAAACAAGTTGAGACTAGGGTTTGGCCATCCAACGGGGCCAAACCCTAGGCAGGGACTAAACTGCAAATATGTTATAAAAAAGGACTGAAATATAAATATATGGTAAAAGGGATCTGAAAGCAAATAAATTAAAAAATTTCCTTTCTTTAATTTTATGTTTCTGATTATACGTGTTTTAGGTTTTGGTCTTCCAACGGGACCAAACTTCAAATAGGGACTAATTTGCAATTATCACATTAATGAGGGACTTCAAAGTAAAATAGAAAGTTCTTTTGAATTTTGTTTCCTTATCTAAGTATTTTTATAATAAATAAATTAATAATTTGTGGAAGTGATTCTTAAGTTCAATTTGTATTTCTGTCTTATTAGAAGGAGAGGAAATAATAATAAATTCAATAAAAAAGTTCCTTTTTTTAAATAATTTTTGTTGTTTCTTTTTCTTATTATCCTATAAATTTGATAAAGGGGATTATTTTTTTTAAAGGCAAACAATTTTTTATAAACAATTAACGGGTACCATTTTTTTAAATGGGCGCGTATGGGTGCTAATCCTTCATTGCGCGTAACCAACTCCCGAACCCGAATTTGGTATAAAGACTTTCTTTTTTTCAAAAATAGGTTTTCCAGTGTTTCCTATTAAAATCAAAATATTGGTGGCGGCTCCATTTAATTTTTAAGGTGGTTGTCACACCAGGCAAGTGCACGGCCTAAATGCGCAACACTGCGATAACACGAGAACTGTGGGGGTGTAATGTGATTGATAAACCTCTAACACACACAAAGTGTCTCTGGTTCATAAAGCTTGCTTTACTAATTCACTGTGTGCTAAGTTTATCAGTCTAGATCTGATTCATAAAGCTTGCTTCATCAGATTCAATTCATTACACTCAAGATGTTAACCCAGGCAAAATTTTATTATATTCTTCCTTGTTTTGAAACTTCTGAAATATGTGGGGGATTGTTGTATATTGTTGAATATTTCAAAAGTTGCAAGTCCCACATAGTTTGGTTTTGAGACTTTTAAAGGCTTTATATACTTAGATGTGTAGTGGAGTTAGTAAACAAGCTAGTGGAAGCATGGGCCTCGCGCGCACAAGCATGGGCCAAGTTGGCCTGGTTCAGTGCAAATCTTTCGATTTGCCCCCTGCGCGCACGATAATAGTCAGCCCAAACTTTTTGGTCCGACCCGTTTAATTAATTTTGTTTAAAAATATTTCTGATAGCCTTATCCGAAAGGTGGCCATTTAGAGGCAAAACCGTTTGACTTAGTCTTATCCGAAAAAATCTTTTGATGCTAAGTGCTCCTGATTTTGTGTAGCATTATCTCCACTAACGTTTAAAAAAATTATCTTTAACGTTCATATTTTTTATTATAAATTCAGAACTGCAGTTTAACCCTAACATACCTTGACAACTCTTTCTTGTTTTCGGCCTCAGCCTGAGCTACCATCCGACCTTGTGTTCTTTTCTCGAGTTCTGATAGCCCCGGTAAGATCATCGCCGGGAAGAGCCTGTTGTATCCTGGGGAGTTTGCACAATCTTGCGGATAAATCCTTAGGACAGTGACTACACGCCTCAGGTTTCGTACACCGACTAACCATCTACGACTTCACTAATTGCTTTAACAAACAATAATGGTTTAAACTCACTGAGTCACCGTCAATTACATGTCAAATATGTAGGACTTTTCTCTGTTATCTTTTTAGCTCATGGGCAATAGAGTCATAATTCGTCAGAGAAAGTGAATCCAATTTATGCCAACACGGTACATTCACTACATGTTTTGAGGTATACTGTTATGGCCCAAATACATAATAGCATATCCAAATATTAGGCCCAATCAAATATTATAAAATACCTTCAGTGTGATTGCATGTGGCTAGTAAAAAGAAGTATCTAGAATAAATTATTAGTGTGATAAATCATTACTTTCTAGAAAAATATTGTTAGCTGAGTCACTATTTTTCTTTAAAGTTTGTTAGGAAGAATCTAAGAATATGATGAGCAGAACACCGTTTGATGGCTATATAAATATATTTGCTTATTGAGCAAAGAAAAACAAGAAGAATATAAATGAAAAGGCTTAGTGTTTAGTTTTTCTCTTTAACAATTTTCCTTTTATTCCTTTAGTTAGCTACTGTAGTTTTTCAAGATCATTACATATACATCTTTTCTACTACTATAATATACTCCATCTGGTCCCATATATAAGAGATAAATGCACTTTTTAGGTTCAATGAATAACTGATGTATCTGGTCTATAATTTAGACCAGATACGTCAGTTATTCAATGAACCTAGAAAGTGCATTTGTCTCTTATATATGGGACCAAAAGGAGTAATATATTGTTTGGTAAAAAATAAAAGAGAATATAAAAATTATTTAAAATCTGTAAAATTGCTGATGAAATTATTTTTTAGATATTTTTTTAGTTTCAAATTTTTTACATAAGTTGTCCATAACATTTCCATCTTATGTTGTGTAAATTAAGGTCTAACCTCGACTGTTGAGTTTCTTAATTTGCATCAATTAAATTTGTCTCATTTCATATGGATGTAAAATTCTTTGTCTAAGAGTACATAAAATCCGAACACGTGATGATAAACCAGAGAAAAACATAAGAAAACAAGCGGAGGGGTCAAATAAAATTAGAGAAACTCAATGGCTTACGAGGCATGGCAATGGGCCGGGTTGGGGGCGGGTTTTGCCTCTCCTGTTCTCATCCCCATTTCCAACGGGTTCAGGTTTTGTCTTTCTCATTCCCGTCCCGACAGTACAACATAAAACGAAATAGATAGCGCTTATTTTTTGCTTTCACTAGCGCTTAAAAGCGCTTCCTATTCAGTCGTCAGTGATCTGCATAAAAAAGACAACATTTTATAAGCGCTAGCGAAAATCAGAATCGATAGCGCTTTTTTGAAAAAGCGCTATCTATTGTTGATAATAGATAGCGCTTTTTCAAGAAAGCGCTATCTATTAACGGAACTTCGCTAGCGCTTCCTTGAAAAAGCGCTATGTATTATCAACAATACATAGCGCTTTCTCAAGAAAACACTAGCTATTCTCATTTTTCTTATAGTAGCAGTATATATTACAGCTACTGATAATTCTTAAAACCTGGCCAATACAATTTCTACCAAAATTTTGGCAGAATCTCTCCTAAAACATGGACATTCTAAAATAACATAAGTACCTGTATAATTACAACAAACAATGTCAATCAAAATAATGCCTCACATGGGTCAACAATATACATCTAACTACTACTATATAGTAACTTAGAAATTCATGTCAAATAGCAACAATACACCTCACAAAAAAGAAGAAGAAAAAAAAAACACCAGCCAGAGATTGATGATACATATCTTACAACTTGATAACATGAGATCGAGCTAAAGTGCATGAGACACCAAACCAATTACAAACAAGGACCTGATTCCATCTATCTATCTACAAAAAAAAAATAGACACAAGTAATTAGACACACAAGTAATTTAATAATACATATTTCATAGTCATTTAACTAAAAAAACACAATCTACCTTTCCTTTTTCTTTTCCTCCGACTGATCCAAAGCCCCTTTTTAGGATCATGTATAATATATGTATCATCCTCTATTGATGTACTTTCCTCACAAAACAGTGATTATATCGCAACGAACAGGGCAGCTTCAATATTAGCATCTTCATTTGCTTGATCATCAATCCCATTAACAATTTTTTGTTAGTCAACAAAACAATGGACCAAACCTAATAAAATCTTGCACTCCATCCCTATATTCCTTCGACAAACGATTGGCAGACATCCACTTCCGATCCATTCTAACTTCAACCTTTACAAATTCAAAGTCATTCCTATTAATATAACATCATATTAAACATCAATATTTTACCACTAAACAAGGATAATCTAACGCATCGGGCTATAGCTAATGCTATGTCGTCAATCCACAATTCACAGTTCGTATTCAATTCATAGTTTGAATTTTTAACAAAAATTTGGCAGACTCTCCCCTAAAATATGGACATTCCAAAATATATACAATCCAATCAAACATAAAACACTTCAAAGTTCAACACATGTTCAATCTTTTTACACAATTATTCCTTTTGTAAACCATCAGCAAGGTAACCAAAACTTCCTATTCTTTCAACCCAAAAGAACATTATAAGAACCAGCAGAGCAACAACATCAAAACAGCCCCAGCATCAAAACGAACTCTACTATAAAACCATACAAATCAAACAACACTTAATTTTTTCTACCTCACAGTGAGATGCAAACAAAAAGCTAGCAGCAGAAGCAAGAAAGAGGCGAAGGAGGACTTACCAACAGGAAAAACCAAACAGAGCCTTTCTTCCAAGAATCGAACCTTTCTTCTTTAGTGCGAAACCAAACCTTGAACCCAAAAGAGACAACCACAGTAGCAGGCTTAAACCCACACAAACAAGGAAACACAATAAAAACAAAACCCAAAAGAACAGAACTAAATAAAGAGACGCGTCGCAGCTTCAATCCAATGAACAGAACAAAACCTTTATATAATAATGAGAGAAAACGAGTTTGAAGCCCTCCAATCCAATGACAGAGAGACGCGTCATTGCGAGAAATACATGAACGCTGTGAGAGAGCACAAACGATCGAGTAACAGAACGAAATGCTCAAAAGGAGAGACGGCGATGGCGAGCTCAACAGTGATGAGAGAGAGAGAACGAGATGGATGCTATGAGAGAGAGCTAAAGAGAGCAAAATATCGAGTGAGCAAACTGAGTAAACTGAGAAAGAATATGAGATATAAATTTTTTTTTGGGCATAGATAGCGCTTTTGTGGGAAAGCGCTAGCGATTATTGTTTAGCATTAGCGCTTTTCTAGAGAAGCGCTAGTAAATATTGATAAAAGAAAGCGCTTTTCTGGAAAAGCACTAGTGATTCTTGACGCTAAAATATTAGTAGCACATTCCTGGGGAAGCGCTAGCTATTAACGAACTTTCAGTAGCGCTTTCTTAGGTAAATGCTAGTGAATATTTTTTCGCGATTTTAGCTAGCGCTGTTTAAAATGGCACCATATTTTACAAAATCTGTTGTAGTTCGATAGGGTCGGGTTTCCCCGCGGGCCCCCGACTCCGCTTCAAATATGTAGAAAAATTGAAAAATTATATTTATGATAATTAATAAAATAAAATCATAATTATTATACAATGATAAAATAAAATAATAAAATATCAGAATAAAATTTTCTATTGAAAAAAGATTAAAGTAAAAATAAACAAAATATATGAAACAAAATCAATGAATATACATGCATAGAACAAAATAAAAATTAACTATTTATATTTAGTCGGGCGAGTTCGGGTCGGGGCGGGTTGGGTATCGACATCCTCAACCCTGCCTCACCCCTGGTCAAAGCGGGTTTTTTCCGTCAAAATCGGGTCGGGTCGGGTCGGGTGGGTATCCACGGGTTCGGGTTCTATTGTCATGCCTACTTACGACTAAAACTTCCTTCTTTTTTGTCAAAAAAAAATTCCTCCTTTTATCAACTTGTTGTGCAAATTAATATATCCTAAGTTAATTTTTGTTGTGTGGTGATTGTCGTAAAAGATTGAACTGTTAGGAATGTTATTTTCTAAGTGTTGGTATTCCCTTGATTTATATAAAACATTGATCGAATGGTATCTTGACAGGTACGAAATATCTATCTTGTGATCAATAGATTTTGGTCATCACATGATAAATACACTTGGCTAGTGTAGCCTATAGTTGAATGGATCCATGATGGGTGGAGCCATTACAACTCTTCATGTAAAGGTATGGTTTAAATATCTGACTCCTCGTGAAAGGATGTGTTGAAGCATTGTAACCCTATATGAAAGGATAAGTCCCCTCTCCACTTTATCTATAAACATATATCTTGGGACATATGGCAATAACCTTTGTGTAATTGCATCTACCCCATCTAGAATTGGGAAAGAAAGGGAGGAAGATCTTAGCCATAATTAAGACATCCAAGAGCATCAGGTCAACTTAAAGAGGATGACTTCAAGAGATAAGTTCTACGATCCCTTCTATTTATATTTGGTGTCCTAAATTCATGCAACTGTGATCCTGGGTTAATTGTTCATGACACGAGACTATGATTAATTTATTTATGTTAATGTAATGGTATTCAATATTTTCATAAACGAACTTCTTCGACTTCTACCAAAAAAAACTTCTTCAATCAAGTTCTCTATATATTAAACTGGTACACCATAATATTTCGGGATACATACACATATACATGACACATATGCATAAGAGACATGTCAAGTGTGAGAGCAAAATCAACTTATAAAGCGAGAGATGTCCTTTCATTATAAACTCTTTTGGGGCATAATCTCTAGTCAATATGGAACTTGAATTTTTCCAAATACTCCCCTCAAATCCAACACTATTAGGTTTCGTGCATAGATAACATGGTGTATGGTTCGATGGATCTAGGATATATTTTGATACCATTTTAGATTTTTGGGTCAACCCCACAAAATGACTTATAAGGAGAGAGATGCTCTTTCATTATAACCCCTTTTGAGATCTTATCTCTATTGCAAAATGTTAATAGATGCCATTCACTGTTCCTATGATTTAGATAATAAACTTGGAAGCATATTTGCACACTGTAGGCACAATAATCAAGATTGAAATATAAAAGTTGCATGACCTTTTTTGGTAATAAAAGTTTCATATTTTTTTAAGTGGTCACATGATCAATTAAATAACTTCTAATTTAATTCACTCATGTATGAGTACGTGGTCAAGATTTATTTTTCTCATTCTTACGTAAAAAAGTTTTCTCACTAAACACACATATGGCATGTACATTGTTCCGTTACCATGACAAGTACAGAATTACTATTATTTTCAAATCAACAAAAAAACAATACTATCACTAGTACACGAAACGCATAAGAATTAACCATATTACACCGGTTTCTTATATAACAGATGTAAAATATGAACGCGGTGGTAATTTTACAATTAATACGTGAGTTAGATAATTTATGCGTAACATTTTACACCGGTTATTTAAAAGACCGATGTAAAATGTAAACGCGGTGGCAATTTTGCAATTAACTTGTGATATGAAAATTTTGTTTTCCACCTTTTTATTTGCGGGACAAAGAAAATATTTCATTCTCCCTCTTCTTCCAGAAACCCTTACATTGTCGCTCTCACGACGAAGCACCTCCTCCATTCTCTCATTCTCATAAAGAACCACCACCACCACCTTCCTCCGATAGTCATGCTTCCGTTCTCCTTCCCTGGTAAAGCTCCATTTCTCGTTTTTGTTCTCCTTCCTCTGTCTCTCGTTTTCGTTGGCGTTCTCATTTTTGTCGTTGTTTTTGTTCTCATTTTCGTAGCTGTTACCGTCGCCGCTGTTTTCTTCTCCTTTACTGTTAGCGCAGTTCTCATTTGACAGGTATGTTATTTCTAGAAAACTCTTATTGTCGGTTCGTTGTTATTGTTGATGAAGTTGATGAACTCGCTTTTTTTTTTGGATTTCAGTTACCAATGCTTCTTGGTTTTGTGATGAACTTGATGATATTAAATGCTTTTTGTAGTTGATTCCATTTCCTTAAAAAAAAGTACTTTGCATGCATATTTGTTTCTATGTCCTTGGATTTTAGGTTTTATTTACTAAGTTATTTTACTGTTTTGATGGTACTCCTAGCGATGAAATTGCTCATTTTTTTCCTGTTTTGATGATTCTCCTAATGATGAAATTGCTCTTTTTTTCCTATTTTGACAACAGACAATGTCTTCAGAGGGAAACCGTGGTCGTGGGGGCCGTCATACTCGGATGGCTTCGAGGAGGTCACGTCCATCTATTAGCAGGCCGATGATGACTGCGAGGGAGTATCGATCCAGCTTCGTGAGGATTGAGGACCACGATCCTCGTCTTCGCAATCCTCATCGCGATGAGGATTGCGATTTGATGGTCGGGGCGTATGCTGATCCCCGTGTTGATACTGTTCATTAGGGCTCGGGTCATCGTATGCGCATGGTTTAAAGGAGACCACCCTCTCCCAGGAGGCCCGTAGCTACCAGGGAGGTTCTTCAAGGGCCGAACATTGTTCAGATCCCCAGCGATGATGATGAGATCGAATAGTATATTCCATCCACACCGGAGTATTCTCCCATCGCACCCGAGTACACTCCATCAACTCCTTCGGAGGATTCTACTGCCCGATTTTGTCCTAGTTGCTCCTCTAGTACTGGCCAAAACTAGCCTCAAGATGAACACTTGTCATCACTGTTGTCGTTTGCGTCACTTCCCTCTACTGATTCTTCAACTTCAACATGTTGCCGTTTAGGAGACGGGACCTTCCCAAGGCTTCATGATTCTTCTTCACATAATGCAGGAATTCTAGGGTTGATGCATTAGTTGAAAAGATACAATGAAGAGCAAGTTGATGCATTTTATCCACAAGATGGTGGCGAAACCAATGAGTTCTTCTCTGGATTCTATGATGGTGTCAAGAAAATAACTCCTTGGTTTCCTCCTCGCTAAAGAAATTTGTCCCCAAGATGATGGAAAAATCAAGGAGTTATTCTGTTGACACCATCATAGAATCCAGAGAAGAACTCATTGTTTCGCCATCATCTGGTGGACAAAACGCACCAACTTGCTCTTCATTGTATCTTTTCAACTAATGCATCAACCCTAGAATTCCTGCATTAATATGTGAAGAAGAATCATGAAGCCTTGGGAAGATTCCGTCTCCTAAACGGTAACATGTTGAAGTTGAAGAATCAGTAGAGGGAAGTGACGCAAATGACATTGTTAACCCGTTTGTACATCGATTTTTCCTTGTTTTGAAAAGTTTAGTAATAATGTAGATATGTTATTGCTTTTTTATTTATGTGTAAAATTGACTGCTAAATTAAATTATTATTTGAATTTTGGGCAAATTTAGTGCCAATATATTCTGCTGCCAATTTTTATCAAATTTGGTGCCTATTTTAATTGTCATTTATAGTGCATCTATGCTGTTATGGACAAACAAAGCGATATTAAAAAAAAGTAGTTTTTACACCGGTTATTCTGAAATCCGGTATAAAATACAGACGTTTTACACCGGTTGTCAAAATAAACTGGAATTAAAATTAAGTATTTTACACCAGTTTTAGCATATAACCGGTGTAAAAAGCCTATTTTCTACGCTGGGTAAAAAACCGGTATAAAAAAACCCAACATACTATACTGGGACTATCTACACTGGTACTAAAACCGGTGTAAAATGTCGATTTTAACTGGTGTTAAAACACTTTTATGCACTAGTGTATTTTGGTACCAACATTAAAGAATTGCTTTTTCACTGAGCAATGGAGTTGGAAGCAGTGACAAAGATGGAGATGTTAAACCCAACATGGACAAGAAGTCGTCCATAAAACTTTGGGACAGCAAAGGGGGACAAGAGGGAAATAGTTGTTCAAACTCATCGGTAAGTATTGGTTATGCTAACCCAAAAGAAGCCATATCCACCCCATCCAGAAATAGGAGGCATTCAGTTTCCTAAAAATAGTTGGTTCATATTCTTGGCTTTTATTTTGTTGTTACTTTTCCTTTTTTAATTAGTTTCTTTATGTTAAGACGACCCAACATCAGTGGTTTATCTTTTATAAATTCAATAAAAGTACATGTAGTTTAAAATAGCAAAATTGTGAAGAATGGAAATCACGTAATTCATGACATCTATTCAAGTAGTTGTTAAAGGCCCTCTCTGGAGTGAGGGTCGCGAGAATACCACGTTTACTTAGCATTATCCAGAAATTGGGAAATATTCATCATTTATCAAATGGAAGAAAAAGAACAACAATCAGTAGCACACACATATAAAGGAAAAAAGAGGAAAATACCAACTTCATTTCGTAGATCAATTTTCTATTTTACAAGTTTCATGAACTACCCATCAACTCGGTGCTTGATAATAGAATCATGTTATGACTGTATGTGTGGTATCATCATATATAAGCCTCTCATTTTTTAAGATAAAACTCAGTATCTAAAACGACCAAACAAAAAATTAATTTGAAGTGT